>APFE030786911.1:0-15304 GCA_000404065.3 Pinus taeda | reverse complement strand
GATTCGTTCTCAACATTTCACTAGTTTCAATCCCACTTCTTCACCCCTGTGAGCATCACCCGATGCAATGAGTGCTAAGTGAACTATTCAAAAATCATGAGAAATTAGTCAGTTACGACTACCTCTCATGGAAATGGTCATACGTTTGAATGACTTACTTAACGCAGTGAATCCCAAAATGATATCTATTATAATGCACTGGGTAATCCCCCATACTTAAATTCAAAAAGAGTCAAGGGATCTCTACTTGAATGGTTCATGAGGCACAATACTTGCTAAGGTTTTGCAAATGGGGTAGCAAGCTAAGTGGGCTTGATTTTGGAAAAACTCCACAGTTAAGCGCGCTTGAGCCAGAGGAGTTCTGGGATGGGTGACCTCCTGGGAAGTCCTGGTTACCGGGTGCAAGCCCCGGAAGTGATGATTGATGCTATGTGATTCGTTCTCCGCATTTCACTAGTTTCAATCCCACTTCTTCACCCCTGTGAGCATCACCCGATGCAATGAGTGCTAAGTGAACTATTCAAAAATCATGAGAAATTAGTCAGTTACGACTACCTCTCATGGAAATGGTCATACGTTTGAATGACTTACTTAACGCAGTGAATCCCAAAATGATATCTATTATAATGCACTGGGTAATCCCCCATACTTAAATTCAAAAAGAGTCAAGGGATCTCTACTTGAATGGTTCATGAGGCACAATACTTGCTAAGGTTTTGCAAATGGGTTAGCAAGCTAAGTGGGCTTGATTGTGGGAAAAACTCCACAGTTAAGCGCGCTTGAGCCAGAGGAGATCTGGGAGGGGTGACCTCCTGGGAAGTCCTGGTTACCGGGTGCAAGCCCCGGAAGTGATGATTGATGCTATGTGATTCGTTCTCCACATTTCACTAGTTTCAATCCCACTTCTTCACCCCTGTGAGCATCACCCGATGCAATGAGTGCTGAGTGAACTATTCAAAAATCATGAGAAATTAGTCAGTTACGACTACCTCTCATGGAAATGGTCATACGTTTGAATGACTTACTTAACGCAGTTGAATCCCAAAATGATATCTAATATAATGCACTGCGTAATCCCCCATACTTAATATACATGTTGCTTTTTCATATAGAGATATAACTGATTTTATCAAGGCTAGATCCCTCCTTGATCCATCGCTAAACAATAGAATGTCTTCAACAAAAAATAAATGTGTAACGGTCAGATCTCTGTTACTGAAACACATTTTAGCTATCCACTCCTCTTCATCTCAACTAACAATCTACTTAGTCCTTCCACAACCAAAAGAAATAATTAAGGAGACAACTGACAACCTTGACAGAGACCTCTTTTAGCATGAAAAAAATCAAAGGTGAATATATTGATAAGCACCACAAAGGAATTTGAGGTTATACAACACATGATCCAATTGATGAACCTCACCTCAAAACCCAGATGTATTAGAAGCATTCTGATGTAAACCCAACTGACCCTATCATATGCCTTATATAAGTCGATTTTGAGGACCATTCCTTTTAGCTTCTCATTTTTAAGAATATGGAGGCCCTCATGCACTACCACTATGGCCTCATGGACCTGCCTTCCTTCCAAGAAAGAAAATTTCAACTTTGAAATATGTTGGGATAGAACCAACTTCTGTCTATTAGGAATGTGTTTTGTAATATATATATATATATATATTACATAAAGAAATCGACTTTAATTCATCAAAAGAGTGGGGGGAATAAATCTTGGGAACCAAAGCTATAAAGATGGATTCAAATGCATTATACATCTTCTTGAATTGTATATATCCCTTAACTACTTTAATGAGATCATCCCCAATAATATCAAAAAATCCAGTGAAGAATCAATTGGACACCCATAAGGGCCTTGAATTTTGTCTCGCTGGAAGTTGTGAAAGACCTTATGAAGCTCCTCCTTAGATACCAGCTCCTCCTTAGATACTAAATCCAAGCTTTGGAAGAGCATGAGAACTTTCCTTCTTCAAATATTGGCATTAAAAGATATTTTTCTACAATTCTAAGCCACTTCATCCTATTCACAACAACCATTTTTTCACCAATTTATTTATTTATTTTTTTAGTTATAAGCATAATTAATAATTGGATTTCTGAATGTTTAGATTTATACGGTTTTCATATTCAAATCTCTAATCTAAACGAAACACTTTTCTATTTGTGAGTCAGAAGTTCCAATAAGAGGTCTTTGTAATTGATGTTTGACATATTTTTGGTGAAGCCCAATCCACTGAGATGTGTGTCGATCTGAGTGTACCATGCTCGAGGTGCCTATTTGATACCATACAAGGCTCTCCTAAGTCTACACATGTGTCTCCCCGTCATATGTTTCAAATCCCTTTGGCTATTATATGTAAATTTCTTCCTCAACAACACCACTGAGAAAGGTGGTCTTCACATCCATCTAATGGATCTTGTAGCCCATTTGTGCATCCAATGTTAGAATGGTTTTGATGGAGGAATATCTTGCAATTGGGGCAAATTTTTCTTCATAGTCCACTCCCTCTAACTGAGAGAATCCTTTGGCCACAAATCTAGCCTTGTACTTTTTGATGCTCCCATGAGCTGCATGCTTCATTGTAAAACCCTCCTCCCACATCCACCCAAGTTACCATGCCATCCGGGGTAAACATGAGATGAGAGGCTACTATGATTAGATTCAATCTCCTAGGTGACCTTAAGGAAGCAGAATCGACAGAATATCACACATAGTCATCCATCACCATCAACAGAACCCTCGGGAGACAAGTCAACGACTTAGACAACCTGTTTCGAGGTCCCACTGTTGTTCTTGACAATTTAAGGTTCAGCCACTCTCATGCTATGGGAAAGGGAGCAACCAGAGACCTAAAGTCACTCTCACAGGCTTGCATGCCAGCGACTGTGGATGAAACTTACCAATTATGTGCCAACGACTCTAATATTTGAGCCATTTTTTTAGGCCCAAAGCCTAGGCCACTTCCCAGAATGGAATGAAAGCTCATAATTAAGTAAAGTATAGGGAAAAAATGATGCAAAAGTAAATAGTTGATCAAGGCCTTAACCATACCCATACTAGCCATGACAGGAATTTCATCAAACATATCATCGACATGTAACCTATAGGTGTAAACAACAGAGTTAAGTGTAGGGATATCTTACTTAGCTGAAAATCATCGTGAACCATTGTTTCCTCATGTCACTTCCTTTGCCAATTTCCCTAGCCTTCAACAACGAAACGAAGACTTGGTCCATTTTCTTCAAGAGGCAAAGTGAGAGGGTCACATAAAAGGAAAAGATCCCTGAAACTGATCTCTCCATGACACACCAACAATTTGTGGACAATAATATGCTCTTTGGAGAATTGAAAATTTGAGAGGTTAAAGCCTTGCATGCTATTCTGGAAAAGTTTGAGCTAGCCATAAGTATTTTGTTTCCTTCCTATTGCATCATTTTTCTGACTTGCTGTCACATCCATATCTTGCTGTTGTATCCATATCTTGCTGTTGTATTTATGCTACGAGAATGAATAAGGGAAAATTTTGAAAATTGGAGACAGAGCAGAGGATTAAAGGAATGTAGGAGTGATCAGGTGTGGGGAGACCGAATAGGGAGGACAAAGCTTCATATTGGATATACAGGGATTACATGAGCTATGAATTTAGAAAAGGATCGCAAAGGAATTGAGACCAAATCGCAATCGTATCGGCGTAGGAGAGGCTGTGGCAGTTAGGGGGTTGATTTTCATTTAATATTACAAAAATATTTTAATAGAGGAAAACTTCGTAAAACTCGGCTTAGTGGGCTTGACATATTATTAAAATTGGCAGATGACGCTTTTGGGTATGGAAGTTGCATATATATAAAATATGTGTATATACAGAGGTTGCGCCTATATAGAGACTGCATTTTTGTGCATATATGGAAATTGTGCATATACGAACGATATGCGCATATCTTCTATATATCTGTCACTTTCTTATATGTGCATATTTTTCGTATATACACGTCTTTTACGTATCTGCATCGTATATGCGCAAATTCCATATACAGAAATTGCACATATACGGAAATTGTGCATATACTGAAGATATGCACATATCTTCGGTATATTCGTAACTTTCTTATATGTGCATATCTTCCGTATATGCACCTCATTTATGTGTCTGCATCGTATATGCGCAAATACCATATACAAAATTTGTGCATATACGGAAGATATGCGTATCTCTTCCGTATATACATAAATTTTGTATATGCGCAAATTCCATATAAAGAAATTGTGCATATATGCAATATATGCGCATATCTTTCGTATATGTGCATCTTTTGTATATGTGCATCTACCGTATATGCGCAACTTCCATAGATGCGCATATCTTCCGTATATGCATAAATTTCTTATATGTGCATATCTTTCGTGTATGCACGTCTTTTATATATGTGCATCTACTGTATATGCGCAACTTCTGTATACAAAAATTGTGCATATACGGAAGATATGTGCATATCTTCTGTATATGCATAACTTTCTTATATATGCATATCTTCCATATATGTACATCTTTTATGTATATGCATATACTTTACATGTGAAACTTCCATATATGGAATTTTTTCATATACAGAAATTGTGCATATACGGAAGATATGCGCATATATTTTGTATATGCGAAATTTTTCTATATGCACATATTTTCCAGGTATATGTGCAACTTCTATATATATATATAACCTCCATGTATTTGAAACTTTAGTATATATAACTTTTGTATATGCACATATCTTTCGTATATGCGTAACTTTCTTATATGTGTATATCTTCCGTATATGCATGTCTTTTATATATGTGAATCTACAGTATATGTCTAACTTCCATATACAAAAATTGCGCGTATACGGAAATGTGCACATATAAGAAAGTTAGTATATACGGAAGATATGCACATATCTTCCGTATATGCGCAATTTCCATATACAGAAATTGCACATATACGAAAATTGTGCATATATGGAAGATATGCGCATATCTTCCGTATATCCCTAACTTTCTTATATGTGCATTTCTTCTGTATATGCACGTCATTTATGTATCTACATCGTATATGTGCAAATTCCATATACAAAAATTACACATATACAAAAATTGTGCATATACGGAAAATATGTGCATATCTTCCGTATATACATAAATTTCATATATACGCAAATTCCATATACAGAAATTGTGCATATACGGAAGATATGTGCATATCTTCCGTATATACATAACTTTATTATATGTGCATATATTCCATATATGCACATGTTTTATGTATGTGCATCTATCGTATATATGCAAATTTCATATATGGAAATTGTGCATATACACAATATATGCGCATATTTTTCTTATATGTCCATCTTTTGTATATGTGCATCTATCGTATATGCACAACTTCTGTTTATGCACATATATTCCGTATATGCATAAATTTCTTATATGTCCATATATTCTATATATGCACGTCTTTTATATATGTTCATCTACCATATATGAGCAACTTCCTTATACAAAAATTGTGCATATACGGAAGATATTCGCATATCTTCCGTCTATGTGTAGCTTTCTTATATGTGAATATCTTCCTTACATGTACGTCTTTTATGTATGTGCATCTACCGTACATGTGCAACTTCCATATATGAAAATTGTGCATATACGGAAGATATGCGCATATCTTCTGTATATGCAAAATTTTTCTATATGCACATATATTCCAGGCATATGTGCAACTTCCGTATATACACATAACCTCCATGTATGTAAAACCCTAGTATATATAACTTCCATATATGTGCATCAACCGTATATGCACAACTTCTGTATATGCATATATTTTCGTATATGCATAACTTTCTTATATGTGTATATCTTTTGTATATGCATGTCTTTTATATATGTGAATCTACAGTATATGCGCAACTTCCATATACGGGAATTGCGCGTATACGAAAATGTGCACATATAAGAAAGTTATGTATATATGGAAGATATGCACATATCTTCTGTATATGCACAATTTCCGTATACAGAAATTGCGCATATACGAAAATTGTGCATATACGGAAGATATGCGCATATCTTTGGTATATCCCTAACTTTTTTATATGTGCATATCTTCCGTATATGCATGTCGTTTATGTATCTTCATCATATATGCACAAATTCCATATACAGAAATTGCACATATACGAACATTGTGCATATAGGGAAGATATGTGCATATCTTTCGTCTATACATAAATTTCATAAATGCACAAATTCCATATACAGAAATTGCGCATATATGGAAATTGTGCATATACGGAAGATATGTGCATATCTTCCATATATGCACGTATTTTATGTATGTGTATCTACCATATATATGTAAATTCCATATACTGAAATTGTGCATATACTCAATATATGCACATATTTTTCGTATATGTCCATCTTTTGTATGTGTGCATCTACTGTATATGCAGAATTTCCATATATTTGCATATATCCCGTATATGCGTAAATTTCTTATATGTGCATATTTTCCGTATATGCACGTCTTTTATATATGTGAATCTACCGTATATGCACAACTTCCATATAAAAAAATTGTGCATGTACAGAAGATATGTACATATCTTCCGTATATACATAACTTTCTTATATGTGCATATCTTCCATATATGTACTTTTATTTATGTGCATCTACCGTACATGTGCAACTTCCATATATGGAAATTTTGCATATACAGAAGATATGCGCATATCTTCTGTATATGGGAAACTTTTCTATATGCACATATCTTCCAGGTATATGTGCAACTTTCGTATATACACATAACCTCCATGTATGTGAAACTTTAATGCAAGGCCATATCAACAATATGCTATGACAACAACCATTACTCCATTGTACACATTACTACATACAACCAATAATATCCATAAGCAATGTCTAACCAACTACAAATATGCATAAACGCATGTAGTTGAACATAATTGACCAGTTCTTGCAATCAACCTACAAGATTGATACATGTATCAAAATATTCAAAAGTAAACTAACATACAATGATATAAGTAGGCGACATAAAAGAAACATGTAAGTGACATGTAACTATATGTAACCTGTCACATGCTCATGACAAATACTCTTCATGAAATCAACATCAAATTCTCCATGATAACCATACTACAACCCTAATACATCATCAATCCAATGCAACAAGTATATAAGTGTAAGAGACACACATGCAACTGACATGCATGCATGACTAACACATTCAACCCATCTAGTCTGAGAGTTGAATATATGCGCAACTTTCTTATATATGCATATCTCTGTATATGCACATCTTGCATCTACTGTATATGCACAACTTCCATATATGGAAATTGCACATATACTGAAATTGTACATATATATAAGATATGCGAATATCTTCCATATATGTGAAACTTCTCTATATGCACATATCTTCCAGGTATATGTGCAACTTCTGTATATACACATAACTTCCATGTATGTGCAACTTTAGTATATGTAACTCCCATATATGTGCATCTAGATAGTGTTTATGTCAAGGCTATAAGTGTTTTTGTTTAGGATAATAAGATAATATATTAGCTATATGTTTGTATAAGGAATATAATGGTTGTCGTTTTTCATGTTCTATTAAACTAGAATGAAGCATTCATTAAAAAACAAAATTAAAAAATAAAATAAAATTATAGTGTCATTGAGACTCTTTTATAAATCTTAAATCTCATATATGTAATTTTTGTTGATCGTAGTAAAATTATAATTAGAAGGACAAAAACTATATAATACTATGTATTTGTACACACACATATATATTTCACTCATATTTTATTATTTTCCATTAAACAAAATGGTAATAAACATTTTTTCGATGTCTAATATGTGGGCCATCAATATTTGTACATATACATTAAATTATATATATCTCCATTTTATTGTATAAATAATATATACATTGTCATGAATAATTTGTAATTGGATATTTGTTATTTGTCCTTGAGTAAAATAATAAACCATTTAAAAAAAATTCAAACTTAATTAAACAATGATAGTTGATTGTCCAATAACAAGTCCTTTTGAGACCATGAAAAATAGAATGCCATACAAAGCTGGTTTGAATAATCTTTTCTTTTCTTTCCTTATTTGTCAAAGAATTTAAATTATCATTTAATATATTTATAATTTAAATATATTAAATAAGAATAATAGTTATAAAATAGTTAGTTTTTATTTTAAAATTATATATCACAAATTTAAAAACTAATTTAATTATATTAATTAAAAAATATTTAAAAATCTATATATTCATTAACACTAATAAAAATGTTCATTAAAAGAAAAACTAACATGATAAATTAACAAATATGTATTATAAATAAAAATAACACTAAATGTTGAATATATTATCAAAAATGTTTATTTTTTATGAAATTTTTAAACCAAATATTGAATTTTGAAAACACTTTTAACCACACTCTGAATTTTTGAAATATTTTCTTTTAAAACAAAAAATTTTAATAATTTTGTAAAAGTATTCATTAATGATTAAGTTATTAACATGAAAAAAACCGCAATTAAACTGTTAAATTAAAACATGTAAGCTATTTATAAAAATGCCATTAAATTTCTAATGTTTATTAGAAATGTTTGGTTTTTCAAAGTTTTGAAAACATTTTTACTCAAACTTTATATTTTTGAAATATTTTATCTGCAATATTCGTTTCAAAATATAAATTTTGATATTAAAAGAAAAAAGTAATTTTCTTCTCAAAAACTTAGCACTATGTAAGTTAAAAAGCTAGTTAGAAGATTTTCAAAAAATAAATATAAATAAATTGAAAAAGACTCATCAGATAGATATATAATGTGTAGACCATTGAAATTTCAGTGGAAATTTCATTATGATAAAGTTACTGAAATTTCATTATGATAAAGTTTGATAGATATATAATGTAGACCATTGAATTTATTGTTAAAACACATAAAGTGTTTTATTGAACTAAAGATTGTTTATTGTCACATTTAAAAAATTACCACATACTGTTTTTGGAGAGGACAACCAAGGCCTTAACTTAGGGAAGAAAAGGAAAATATTCCATATTTATAATTATTAACAGAGACAAAATTCGAGAGGAAAAGAAAGATAGAGTTGTTGTTAGTGAATCACCATTTAGGGCTCTCTTGTAAATAAAAACCTATTGTTGAATGGCGTCATTACATATTTGCAATAACATCCCCAATCCTCGAACAATGGAGAGACAATGCCAAATCCATATAACAAACTTGTCGAGGATGTCGTTAAACTCATTCGATGGTATTTCCATTCACCTTTGTTGGCTTTCATCGCCAGATTGCATCAGCAAGGCTTTAGAAAGGGATGTATGGATGCAGCCCAGAGGATGCAGCTCATTTGTCATTTCATAAATTAATATATTAAGCTCATGCTCAACTATAACAAGGCACAAAATGTCACATGGGAAAGGAGAAACCTCCTGGCACATATCTAACAACAGATGATTGAATGGAAAGCTTCGAGCGTCTCTTGTCTTTGTCATGTAGTCGAAAACTCCCTTCAGCACACATAGCGGGATCTGATTCTCCAATTTAATAATATAGTGCATGATACGCATGCAATAAGCCACACAAAAACCTTTGTTTTAGAGTCTAAGTTGTGTATTGATATAGAAGAGGAGGATGCGGGGATTAATGATTGTGAAAGGAAGGATAAATCTACGAACCATCATTAGAGTGAAGTTTTGAGATACTCACCGAAATTGTGAGAGCGAAATGAACTTGGCACAGGTTATGCGAGAATGTGGTCGCGAACTTTATCTTGTAACTCTTCACCAGTGAAAGCTTCACACAAGGAGAGTCAGTATCTTTCTCCATCTTCCAATGGTGGTAAGGCCCAAGGGAGATTAGCTATGGAATATAGGCTTCTGGTTTCATCGTTAGTAAATGAGTCACTGCACGCTGGTTCACAACCATGTTTAGTTGAGGAATCATCAATTCAATTTCAAATTCCAAACCAGCAATGGCACGGATTCAAGCTCTGTGGGCGAGCCTTATGTAGTCTCCAAAGTATGCTAGTTGGCTGTCATCCTTGGCTTGCCTTCCATACCATAACGACAGGCCTGAAGGAGTAATGAAGAGGCAACACATGGTGAGTTTTGTCAATGGACCCTGGTGAATCGCTGAAATCCATTTAACTGCATTGAAATAAATAAAATAGCGCGCTTCTAAATTCAAATTTGAATTCAAATCAAATGGGTAGATGAGTATTAATGTCGACGGACTAGATTACGTACTATCATGTATGCTATGTCCATGAAGTGCATTCTCGTCAGTATTGTATGGTCATGGAGCAGTGGCCGGAAATAATCGCGTTATTTGTTACCGAGAAATCGGGGAGATGGGAGTCCCCATATCGAGGCGGCCAAAACCCATTGTCAAGGTACTGTCTCTCGTACTTTTAAGCTGTAATAAATATCCTATAAGGGTGGGAATAAGACTTGTCGTCGCCGTGTCGCATTGGCCTTACTTCAGGCGTCCCCATCGGCGAGCCTTATTTCCACCCCTATAGGTCCATCCCACCAAATGCTCTCTTCTGATTGTTGTTGATAACCATAACTCTATAAACCATAATATCCTCTAGCTTCAACTTTGGGTGATCAGCAATAAAGGATGCTATGTGTGATGGCATTCTTATAGTCTTCAAAAAAGTATTGTGTATATATATATATATATATTTTGGTTGTGGTTCACAGACACCTTGGTCAATGGGTGGCGCTACGTCTATGGAAAAATATGGGTTGATCGACCCCGAAGGGAATCTAGCCCCGCAGCCCACTAGCAAGGCCTGACCCCAAGGGCTTCAAGGAGATTGGACCTTGTGACCTCCCGATGGCGAGGCACTAATTTTGACCAACTGAGCTAACCCTTTGGGCTTGTGTATTATCTATATATATACGCATATCTCCATCATAAGTGAACAAACTTGTGTAATATATATTTTTAAATGGTCTGTTAGTCATATTCTCCTCACATTCACATCAAGTACAATTAAGGCACCAACTTGCATCATCCAATTTGGTCAATATGGTCCAATATTACTCAATAGTAGTTCTTGTATAGGTATTAATGTGCATTTCGAAATTGTCACAAGCATCATTTTAGAGAGGGTACATTAGGATTTCATGTTGACCACCCTTAGTATTGTTTTTGTTGCATATTCTACACATTGTATTATTTCACTAGGCCTTGCAGGTAGTTCAAATCCCAGTATCATGATTTGGTTTGAGTGAGTTGGTTTTAGTTATGCTAAAGTTCAAATTTCTAGTGAAGTTGAGACTAACCAGGATATCATCATCTGTATTGTTCAACTGTCCAATTTAATTCAAACCTAAGTAATATTAATTGATGGATCATTATTGATGTGCATTTGGAAATTGTAAAAGGTATTGTTCCAAAAAGGGCACATTAGGATTACAAATTGGCCATCCTTAGTCTTTTTCAGGTTGCATATATTTTACATGTTATATTTACTCACTATGCCTTGGGGGTTTTTCATCTTCCACTTTTTAGTCTCACAATTTAATTTGTGAGAGTTTGTCGTGTTCATTTTTCTTTTCTAATCATTGAATCAGTATGTTTGCTTTCATAGATTATGTTAGTTTTCATATTATTTTTTTAGTTTTAGGCTTTAGCTTGACATAATCTTTGTGGTAGTTCATTTTTTTGTTGATATCATAGCAGAATAAAGGGCTCCGTTGGAAAGGGATCTTCAAAAAAACTGAAAATATTAAGCATGAATAACAAAATATTTCCAGTGAAACCAAGTGCATTGTGAACTATGATATGTGATTAAAAATAAATCTAGAGTACGTAAATGAGTACCTCCATTCATGAAAGTCAACAAGGCACTACCTATGTTTATTAGCTTGCTAATTTTGTTTCATTGTGTTAAAAGAGTATTGTTTATTTGTGGCTATTGTCTATTCGCGAAGCTACTTGCCCACCACAAGAGCCACTTGTTTGGAATCCATCTGGGGTCAGTCTGACCAACTCATGGTCTCTGTGGAGACCACTAGTATACACATGATATTCCACATTTGAAGTCCAACCATTTCTTAAATCTTAATATTTTGTTAGGAGAAATAATAACAAAACTGTGATCTTTTATGGATTTTAATTTATGGGTGCAATGTTTCATAGTACACTTTTGGTACATTAACAACATATTTGATGAAACCACTTGAATCTTAATACTTTGTTAGGAAAAATAGTAACTAAATTGTGACCTTTTATAGATTTTAATTTATGGTTGTAATGTTTCATAGTACACTTTTGGTACATGAACAACATTTATGATGAAACCAACCTAGATTGTGATTATGTTTTTTCTTGGATGTTGGCTTATCATCAATACTTAATTATTTGTAATGTGATCTAGCAATGCTTGTAATGCATGTCTCTATATAGTTCATTTATTATGAAGTTGAAATGCTTGATTTTGGTTATTATACTGAAAGACACTTCCATATCGAGTATGTCATCGTATCAATGTCGTTACCTTTAAAAAGATGTAGGAAACTAGTGTTTAATGGAAGTACCACCAAGAAACCCTTGGGTATACTGCAAGAATCGAATGTATAAGAAAAATCAGTCTATAATCTACAAGAATCAAATGTATTGAATGTAAAAGGGAGCAAGGCCACCGAGAAAACTCACAGTCTATGAGTAATATTTTAAATGCATATGATCATTGAATATTCAATGGAATATACAAATTGTTGAATATTCAACCACTGGAAGTCTTCTCACTCGTCGCATATTCAACGATGGAAATGACATATGGAAGCGTCGGTGCCTTAACACTCACATTGGACAAAACTCTACTTTGTCGCATATACAATGCTTAATCGTCAGATTCCAAGTGTCAGAGTGACAACATCTTTGTCACAAAATATAATTATTTTGTCGATTACCTGATGTATCAAGGTCGATTTGTTCTATTGGAAAAAACAACCTATCTGTCACATATCTGACAAGTCATCGTCAACCTCAAAGCATCGATGCGACAACAATTTTTTCGCAATATTTACTTATTCATTTGATGACCCGACAGTTAAACATCAATTTTTTTTTCGTCAGACACAACAACATACATGTCAAATATCCAATGAGATACTCATACACGACCAACCCGATTTGCGATGTTATATTGGTGAGATAGATGACGTTTTGTAGCATCACATAACCGACTTATAAATGTTGGTATTTTAAGGACCATTTCACGCTTTATGTGTCAGATAATTGACACCTGTACAATCACATATCCCATGGTAGCTAAACTGTCAACTATTTGACTAAATTCCAATGACGGTTTGATAAACACCACTTTGTTGGATAACCAATGCCAATAAGTCACATATCCAACTAATCGTCATTGGATTTTGGCCCCATTTGTACTCTTGCATCATGAGCCAAAAACCCCAAGTGAAATTACCATAGATATACAAGATGTTGAAAATGCATATCTAACAAGATAGAATGAAAACATGACACACATGAGGACAAACATGAAATTTGTGTGAGCCCCAAAGGTGGAAATTTAGCATGTTGAATTGAGGCTGTGAATGAGAAGTGTGTAATTTTTTATCCTAAAGGTCCAAGTGATATAAAAAATGAATCTTGAGGGCTCCTGCATGGTATGCCTGAAGTTCCAAACCAGGGCATATAAAAGTATGGTGGGGCCCACAATGCCACCTCATTTGAGCGTATAAAAGTGTGGTGGGGCCAGAATGCCACCTCATTTGATTTTTGATGAGTTGGAAATCAATGAGTCGTCGAGTGTTCCTAATGTTGTTTGGAGGTCGCTAGATACCCCGATCAACTTAAGCTTGGAGCCTAGTGAGTCTTATGTCCTTACATTTTGTGATTTTTATTATTTAGCTTAGGGTGGTGTTATGGTATGGGTCTATACAACCTTTTTTATGTTTTTGGGCCCATACCCATGTGGGCAATTCAAGGGAAGTTGTGGTGACTGTGTGAGTGGGGAACAGGCAGTCATGATAATGACCACAACTATGAATTGTGTAGTTCCACAAATGGTTGTGCAACTTGGATGGCCATAGTTGCATGGATTTGTGTGATTATGGGTTGGTAAAACATGTTGTACATCGTTCCTAGGTGGAAAATAGTTGTGGGAATCACCATGAATATTCATATCATAGTTGTGTGATGACCTACGTACAAAGGGTAGTTACAACGACATTGATCACACAACTTGTGTTGAACATAATTGCAAGACACCCTGTGCAATTGTATGAGGTATAAGCACATGGACTAGTGCAATTGTTGGAGGTATAATTGCAATGATCCATCGAAAATGACTGAGACAATTTTGTGTGGATTGAATTTTTAAAAGGAAACCTTAGGAAACTTTGATTTTTCTGATTTTTTGTATTTTCCAACATTCACTAGTACACTTACACTTGTCATTCATTAATGTTGAGCATCCCAGCTAGTCAAATTGAGTCTAAAATTTTTCAAAGATAACAATGAGGGAATGTAATCGATTGTCTATTCAAATAGAATAAAATGTTAAGTTTTGAAATGATTATGATAAAAACAAACTAAATGATACTTTGTAGAGATGATTGGTGGGAATTGTAATCTTTTTAACCACAACATGGTCTCATATTACATATTTAGTTCTACTAGGTTAATTCTTGGTTAAACCACTTAATAATCATTGGAAAACAACTAAGAGAGTCATTCGATACTTGGAAGGCACTATAGATTTTGATATTGAATATTCCAATCATTTGAATCTTAAGTTGATAGGCTATTCAAATTTTCATTGGATAGAAGATCTAAATGATAAGAATCTACAACTAGATATGTATTTATTATAAGAGCTAGAATTGTGCCTTGGAGTAACATGAAGCAATCAATTATCTCGTTGTCCTTAATTGAATCCAAGTATAAAGCATTTTGCAATGTTGCCTATGAAACAACTTATTTTTGAAGAAATGTGAGAAAGGAAATGAGTACCTACATCTATTGAATATGAGAATCAAAGTTCAATAAATATGTCAAACAATCCAATATATCACGCAAAATCAAACCACGTTGAAACTCAATATGACTTTGTAAAGGAAATTGTTCAATACAAAAGTTCATTTTGATAATATGGTGAATATATTCACCAAGCATCTAACAACGGTTATATA
>APFE030786899.1:2071-19741 GCA_000404065.3 Pinus taeda | reverse complement strand
AGTTGTGAGGTTATCTGGTGAACAGTGTCCCAAGACACAAGAAGAGGAAGAGGACATGTCCCGTGTTCCATATGCAAGTGCAGTCGGTAGCTTGATGTATGCAATGGTCTGTACTAGACCAGACATTGCACATCCAGTGGGAGTATTGAGTAGGTTTATGTCAAAACCAGGGATGGAGCATTGGACAACAGTGAAGCGGGTTTTCAGGTATTTGCGTGGCACTAGTGATTATGGTTTGTGCTACCAAGGAAGACCAGGATTGGACAGAGTGTTGGATATCCGTGGCTTTGTTGATGCAGACTGGGCTGGATATCTAGATCAGAGAAGATCTACAAGTGGGTATGTGTTTAACCTATTTGGAGGTGCAGTCAGTTGGATGAGTAAGAAACAATCTGTAGTGGCATTGTCAACTATAGAGGTAGAATACATGGCAGCCACTCATGCAAGCAAGGAAGTAGTTTGGTTGTAGAGAATGTGTTCAAGTATGGGGTTCGTATAGGGAGCTATAAGGATAGACTGTGACAGCCAAAGTGCAATTTTCTTGGCAAAGAACCCCGCATATCATTCAAAGACAAAGCACATTGATCTTCAGTATCACTTTGTGAGGGATATGATAGAAGGCAAAAAGGTGTTGGTGATAAAGGTGGACACTTTGAAGAATACTGCAGACGCATTGACAAAATCTGTGAGCTCTGAGAATTTCTCTTGGTGTAGAGAGACAATAGGAATTTCAGGGCTGGAAAAATGACTAAGCTCTCTTGTGGCCCCTTGTGGAAAGAAAACAACAAGTGGGAAATTTTGGGTTGTGTTATATTTTTTCCACGACTAGCCCACGTAGTTAACTGGGGGGTTAGACGGGGGGCGAAGCCCCCCTTTGTTGCGCTGATTGTGTAGCAGGGGGGAGTCACAGGGGGTTTGACGCGTACCCATAACCCCACTTTTTGGGGTTTGGGGCAGCGCCCCGGAAAATTTTGATTTTGGACCCTATGTTAGGTTGGGCGAACCCACCTATGGTTTTGTGCATGATTTTCGCACATGTTTTTGGACGCGATGGTTTTTGGTCCATGGTATTGGACACGATGGTTTTTTTGTCCATGGTATTGGATTCTTCGGCATGTATAAATATGCATTGTAACATTGAAAGGAACATAATGAAAAATCAAGCTGGTAGTCCCGGTTTTGGGATCCATGGGAAAATCTCTGTGTATATGGGTTTTATGTGTTATGCTCTCGCATTGTTTATTTTCTACGTTTTAGAATTCGTATGTAGGTAATTTCTGTACAGGGTTAAAACCTACACATGCAAGGGCAGAGTAACAAGCTCAATCCCCTTGAAGGCTCTTCCACATGATCAACTGGAGGTTTACTTTCAAGTGACCCCAAATACCTTTTGGTATCGTTGTAATACGTGCAAGTCACTATATCTTGGCTAATGAAGTGCGTACGATCACTTCACTATATTTGACATGATCTCGTGCTTAACTCATGTACAAGAAGAGCTTCCCAAAGAAAAACTGAAATAATCGGATTTTCTCTCCCTAACTCAAGATTCTATTGTTCGTTTGTAGCTTTGGAAGGTTTACTTCCTTCCCTATTCCAAAGCCCTACACTTAAGCTACTGTAGGTGGCAAGAGCCCTAAAAATATAAAATTATAGATGAATTTTAATTAATGTTGTATTATTAAGTTGTTCTTTACTCAATAGTTATTGGAGGTGAAACTCGTGACATTATGACACAACTCAAAATCTTAATGCACTCAAATATGCAATTTTTACTTTGCAATTTGATGAAATTCTATTTAGAGGAAAGAAAGAGTTTCTTTGATTTTTCCAAAATGAAATATAAAACTCACAAGTTTTCCAACTTTCGTAAAATAACCAATTCCATCTTAATGAAATGAAAATGCGGAAATAAACCAAGTTCCAAATTTCCCTAAATATCAAATAAACCAAAAACACTCTTTATCATTTATCACTCAAAACTTTCAAGCACACAGAAATCAATCAAGCGAGTTGGAGGAAAAATACATTTTCCCTATGAATGCTTTGATTTAATGATAACAAAATTGTAATTATGAGAAATTCCCAAAATTGAAAGCAACAATTCCCTTTATCAAACAAAATGACAACAATTTCTTCACAAAATCACTAGACCTCAAGAAACCCTAATTTGCAATTCAATATGAGTTTGATCACAAATAAGAAAAGTATTAAGGTTAATTGGTGTATTTGATAGAAAAAATAAGGATATCACAAGCGGAAGGACAACCTATCTTCTTTTGATCAATCAACAAAGCAACCAGGCAAAACCCTAACCAGTTTCTTCAAAGAGACATAATTCTAAAAAAATATTAACAAATCACTCAAACGAGTTCAGAAGAGACATAAGACAGTCCAAACAAAGATAATGACACTTCCAAAAGATCAAACTCAGGTTTTGGTTGAAGCAAAAGCGATTTTTTCAAAAATTCCCAAGGCTTGCACAGGTCAACAATACAAAATAGAGCACATGTACTTGGTTGCTAAGGGAAAACGAGTGCAAAACTGCGCTTTGTTGGTGAACGAAAACAACGCAGATATCATAAACCCAAGAAAAAAAAAAAATTCACAAAATCAACCACACACATCTGAAAGGTCATTAGTTCATAAAGACTTAGGTCGAGATAAACTAGAAGGATCAAAGGAAAAGGAAGAGAACAAAGACGTTCCCCAGCGGAGTCACCAATTTGTTGTAGCAGACAAATCCCTCTTACGGTCAAGAGGGATCTCCCTAGATCCTTAACGAAAACTAGAAACAAGCAGGACAATTGAACTAACTCTTTCCCTAAGTTGGACTTGTTTGAATTATACGAATTAAAGCTAATGGATGAACCTCTTACCTATTTCACGAAATGCAAGATGAAGATCCCTTGTTGTTACTTGATGCAACTCCTCAATTCTTGATAAGATCTACAACCATAAACCATAAAAGGATCAAAAGCATATGTGATATAATAACCCAAACAAAACTTAACCTAATGATCAAGGAAATAAGGAATTGAATTTGCCTTAATAAGCACCTTAAACAATTATAAATCATTCATCATTCCAATAAAGCAAATCAATGGGACAAAGTGTTCATTTGTATTAATCAAAGATAAAGAGGAGACTTGCAACCTTCGCCTTAATGCCACGAGGTTCCTCCCAAATGCCTTCAATATTCTCCTTGGATGACAAGCTTTCCCATCTCAAACTAGCAGCATAAGTTTATCTTCTCTGAGTTTTAACCTCCTCGAACCCTCTACCCTCTAGACATTTTATAGGCCAAGAGGAAGAAGTTTCAGATCCAAAATAAGAGGGTGAGATCCCCTAATTGAGGGATTATTTTTCCTTGAGGAAAGGGATTAAGATACATCATCTGAGGGTTATAGTTTGAATAGTCATCACCTTGAAGCTTTCAGTTGGGAAATATTCAACCAACTATGTTTCTAGAATGTACTTTTTATTTTTACTTTCTTGAATTCACTTGTGCGGGTTTATATTGTCAGAAAAATCACAACTATGTGTTGTTCTCAGAGTTAATTCCAGTGAATGCTAAGGAAAATCTAGGAAAATCAGCGCAGGTGAAACTTGACAAGGTGTGAGAGCTATTATTCCCAAATTTCCCATATCTTTCAAGATATTTTTGGTTGTTTGACTTGAAAGGTAGTTCAATCAAACATGTTCACAAATGGTAAAAAGACCCATAAACTAATCAAGTGTCATGGTGACAAATTGATGTGTAACACCAACATGTGCTACTTTTTCTTTATCCTATGTTGCTTCTTCTTCAGATTTTGTAGTTACTTTAAATGCAAGACCAACTGGGGTTGTTGCAGTATCTAGCTCCCAACAAACATTAGGAACGTTTTGCATCTCCTCTTTTGTAAGCTTCCTTGCAGGAATCTACAACTGCCACTCTGCCTTCTTCTCTGCTCGACTAAACTCCATTTGGCTGCATTGGATTGTTGACAACATAATGTTTCATGTTACCACTCGCTGAGTTTAAGAGGACTACAAATTTATTGAAGGCTCATTTTAATCACTCTGGTATCCCAACTACCACTGTGCACTCTTCCATGTTTGGGAACACAATGAAGTATGAAGGGTCAATATATAAGAACATAGAACAATTTTCATCTCCTTAGTCAACACTGCACACTCACACCATTTGCAATTCATGGTTCAACCATGCCTTTCTAGACTAACATGTTGAAACATTACCAATTGTTGTCTCTTCTTTATAATATTGAGTTCACAACTTGTCAGGCATGAGAACTACATTTCAACACCTTCTCAAGCACCTATTCTATTAACATGTTGTTCTTAAACTTTGTGGACCAACATAGGATTCAACCCAATCAGTGAATATGAACATTTCATTCTACTAAAACTTACTCGAATCTAACAACCATATTCACAAAGGAGTTCTTAACTTACTAAGCACACACTTTAATAACAAATTAGCATTAATTTACGGAGATGTTTTCTCAAAGTTGTCAAAGATCACAATTTCACCTTCTACAACCATAGACCAATAACATACACCTTCAAATAAAGTATAACATAGATGACCATATTGTGAACCACTGCACAAAACAAATATTGAAAAGATGAAGAATTGTTCAATTCCATTCTACTTGTTTGCAGTTCTCTTGTGGTTACCTCGTGCAACCTTGATTTAGATTTCAACTTATTGAGCCACACTAACCCTGAAAGAGTATCACAATTATGAAATGAGTATGGATATTTTTCTCTCTCTACGCACACATTGATAGTGATTAATACCATTCATTGTAGAAAAACATTTTTCAACGCTAGATATGGAGCTTCCCGTGTTTCTTTTAACCAAGCAATCTCCCTACCCAATGTTGTCATTGTTGAACTTACCTGAATTGCAAGTTATCAGGATGGCAAGGGATTTGATGGACATACAACAATTGACTTTTTTAGATTCTAAAATATTCCAAGAATCTACAACTGCCACTTTGCCTTCTTCTCTGCTCGACTGAACTCAATCTGGATGCATTGGATTGTTGACAACATAATGCTTCATGTTACCACTTGTTGAGTTTGACAACATAATGTTTCATGTTACCACTTGGTAAGTCCGTAAAACTATCACAACTCCTTCTAAGAAAAGACACCAAAGTTTCATTATATCTAGGCAAGTTAACTACAGTGATACGCAGAGCTTCTTGGAAGAACAAAAGAAAATTAAGTAACATATCATAACTCAGTACATTAAGCAAACAATTGAATATTGGTCCCTCCCTGGAAAAAGTGGTGCTTTTAACATTAAAATCCAAGTCTACAACTGAGCCTGACATAATTCTATATCTCCCTTAACCATTCTAAAATTATTAAACTACAAAGCACATAACAATAAACTACTCTAACCCTGTTAGGGTTTTTCTAAAAAAAGTAGGGTTCTCTTCATTAACTGCGAACTACAAATTAGACCACACTTGAAACCAAACAGGATGGCGAAAGTCACTTTCCTGACATTCAATCTAAGCAAGAATGGACACCTGTAGCACAACGCCAAGAGTGAATGAAAATAACAACCTATATATAAACAATGAAGACCTAAAGACAACCACCACGATTTTATCAAAACCACCAAACTGCTAGCATCCTAATGATCCAACAGAAATTGAACACCACAAACCTTGGAATAAACAACTACAACTAAATACAATACATAGAAGCAAATTTGCTTTTAATCAACATTGAATATCCAAGATGCAAAAGCATACGAGACAAATTATAAATACTGCACATTTATGAAATTTTAGCAAAACAAGAAGAGTGCATGCCATACACTAGAAATAAGAATAGCTTTGCCATTAATTGGGTGGAATAATAATTGGAGTACTTGAAAGGGAAAATCACTGGATTTCCAAGAAATACATTTGAATTTGCCACTAGAAAAACAAAACGAACATGATGACAAAGTGTTGTAAAGAAGACTGCAGTTGCATTGCAAAATGATTTACAAAATAGAGTTCCAGAGACCAAGAGAGTGTACATTCATTACAAGTCAATGAATTCTCTCAAGTACAATATTCAGAATACATAAAGGAATTCAAAATTCTACAGGTGTAAAGGCCGCAGGAGGGGAGACAGATCACAAGATTTATGTTCATACTTCTTCAGAAAGGGATGCAAAAGCAGCTGATGTGCAGTATGACGAAGTAACGCATCCTTTTGAAGGCAACATCTAATAAAACTTTGAAATTCTGGTGATGCATCAGGTGGCGACGATGGAGGGTCACCCAAAAAAATGAACACCATTAAAGTAGGCCAATCAGGGCTCTGCCCCGGAGACAAACAAGGGAACCTTCCAAGTGCACATTCCAACAAAGATAATGCCAAACGCCATATATCTGTAGAGCATCCATCATACTTTCCACCGTACCCATCAGGATCGAACCTTTCAGGACTGATATAAGCACAAGTGCCCACGAAGGAATTACACTGGGCCAAAGTGTGAGCCTACAAAGTGCTGACACCAAAATCGACAATCTTGACTTCTCTTCTCTTTTCGATCAACAAATTGGAGGGATTTATATCATGGTGAACAATTTTGTTCTGGTGCAGGTAATGCAATCCCTTGAGCACTTTCCTGGCAACCTCATCCAAATAGTGTTATGGGATTTTCTTGTGGGCTTGAAGGACCTACACAAGGGTTCCACCGTCCATGTACTCCAACACAAAATATATCTCTCCTCCTCGATCGAATATGCCATAACACTGCACGATGTGTGGAGAATTTGCCCTTCATAGAATCTCCATTTCCCTCATTACTATTATGGAGGTGTCGAATGAGACATTTCCTGGACACAAAACCCTCTCTGGCAACGACAAGCAGGAAACTTACTAGACAGGAATGCAAACGAGACTAAACATCAAGAGGAGGGTTTCTGCGCTTCCTAGGATTTTCATCAATAACGCTAAGAGGACGACGATATTCTACAACGCAATGTTGGGTTGTGTTCTATTCTTACCACGACTAGCTCCCCTAGTTTAACCGGGGGGTTGGGGGGTGGGACGGGGGGGGGTGTGCCGAGGAGCCCCCCCTTCGTTGCGTTGATGCGCAACAGGGGGATCACAGGGGGTTTTGAGGTGCGCGGTAGCCCCCCTCTACGAGTCGCTGCCCCTGGAATTTTTTTTTGGACCCTATATTAGGTGGGCGAACCTACCTATGGTTTTGTGCATGGTTTTCGCACATGGTTTTGAGCGCGATTGTTTTCGGTCCATGGTATTTTGTAGATCTGATCAAGGGAACTATAGTTATGTTCTAATCTAGGGTTAATGGATTGGGTTATCGATACTTCGACATGTATATATATGTATTGTAACATTGAAAGGAACATAATGAAAAATCAATCTAGTAGCCCCGGTTTTGGGATCCAGGGGAAAATATCTGTGTATATTTGTTTTATGTGGTATGCTCTCGCTATTGTTTATTTTCTGTGTTTTAGAATTCGTATGCAGCTAATTTCTATATGGGGTTAAAACCTACAGACAAGCCATGGCCGAAACCACTTGAGAGTAGAAAATCCTTCAGTCTATGCCGAAAATGCCTGCTACCGACCTTTGCCTATCATAGGCTAAGCCACAATTTTATCAAAACCATCAAACTACTAGAATCCTAGTGATCCAATAGAAATTGAACACCACAAACCTTCGAATAACCAACTACAAATATCTGCCAAAAATCTCTAATTTACTTGTCAGCCATCAGACCAGAGCTCCAAGGATCTTACCACAAAATAGCAACTCGTTACAACAAAACCAAATATGGAACTAGGTATTTTGTTTTCTATGCAAAAAGAGAAAATGGGGAACCAAGATGAGATGAGGGCAGGAAAATGCCAACTAAACGAATGGAATACCATGGTGGAGGTGTCGAATGAGACATTTCCTCGATACAAAACCCTCTATGGTAGCGATAAGCAAGAAACTTGCTAGACAAGAATGTAAATGGGATTGAACATCGAGAGGAGGGTTTCTGCGTTTCTTGGTATTTTCATCGATAAGATGGAGAGGATGACAATATTTTGCAACGCAAACCATGGTCGTCTACCTTCTTTTAATCAAATTGCGAGGGTTCACTAGTCTAAGAAAAATATTAAGTTTCGAATTGCAAGGGTTTGCTGGTCCAAGAAAAAGATTAAGTTTCGACTGTTATTGTTTCAGTTATAATGATATTTTTTATTAACAGTGGCAAACATTTTAATTGTCTAACACCAAATTAGACGAATCATAATATGACACGTAAGACAAGAGGGGAGTTGATTTCAGAGGGGAACACCTTATGGCGTAATTATATATAAAAAAAATATTTTTAAAAAATGTAAATTTTATTAATATGGTGGAAATAAATCAAATATATAATTATCATATAAATCTTTATTAGTATTTTAAAAAATTCATTTTTTTTATAACAAATATATATAATTTCCTAAATGAGATAATCACTAATAATAGGGAATACAAATGGAAATAAGAATAGAACTTATATTTTGAATGTCACCATATCAAAGATTGGCAAAACAAAATATTGAATGCCCTTCATTAAACGCCATAGAATGCTTAAAATGAGGCAAAAGTAAAACTCCCTATTCTAGAAAATCAATATTTTTTCACAATAGTTTTAAATCTTTCATTGGTAAAATAAGTGGTAAATTATATCTTGGTCAACCTTCATTATCTCAATATTTCAATTATTATTTTAATTGTGTATTACCAACTTAACACAAATGCACTAAACAACCTAAATCTAATACAACAATTATTATCTCAAACCAAAGTACAACTTTTCCAATTTAAAAATCCCATCGACTTCTCTTTACACCTTTTGGGGCAATTCCCACTTATGACCGTTATGTAAATGTTTTTTTAGAATGATATCTTTCTTAAACTTTGTTGAACTATTTGAGAATTCCCTACGATGATTAAAAATTTATGAGAGATGTTTTTGGCGATAATCACATCAAAATTCATTTGTCGATGTGTTTTGAGCCAGCAAGTGTGGTTCATCGTCAAGACAAGATGAAGAACCAGATCCCGACAACAAATTAAATACAGAGACCAATCATCCCAACGGCTAGAAAGAAACAACTAATTTTGACCAAAGGAAACGGCTAGAATTGATTGGACTACAACAAAATTAGACTAACCTAGGAGTTAGGGAAAGTTTACTAATTAGTTATTTAATTAATTAATTAGTTAATTTGTTAGATTAAATTATTTTTATTTAAATCTAAATATAACTAAATATATTTGTTAATAATTTAAATTTTTAATCAACAACGTGTAAAAACTTATATTATTTATTTAAATGACTATGCATTATCTTCTTTCAGTTTATATAACTAATCATATATGAAGGATTATGGGATAGGTTAGGATAGAACTAAATTAATTAAATACATAATATGTTTATTAAGTAAATTTGTTTTTATTTAAATGTATACATCATTAAATCTAAATCTATTATGTGATAAATATGTTAATTAGTTAATATGTTTATTAAGTTTATAGAGTTTAAATATAGATGCTTATAATTCCTCATGTTTAAAAAAGAAAAAGAAAAAGAAAAAAAAGATAAATAATAATAATAATAACTTAATTAAAAAGAAAAATTATTAAGAACCTAACCTTCTAATTATTGAGGGAAGTTTTGTATCTTATTAATTTCAATTTTATATGAATGAAAATATATAAATAAGAAAAGGAATTAGTACCAAGCAAAAAGGAAAAATAAAAAATCAAAAGAGAAAGGAACATTGGGGAATTCAAACAATCGAGAAGCTAAGGGAATAAAGCAAGAAAAGAAAACAATCATAACGAAGAAGGGTAAAAAGGGAGGGTGGTGGGGCGGTGGGGATGGGGGCTATGAGGAGAGAGCAGGGATCCAATAGCTGCTAATCTTCCAACCGTCATCACTTTTGAGATTGATCGGCTTTGTTTCAATTTATATGGTCTCCCTAAATTTACGGTGATGAAAATGAGCAATCTTCGCAATAACCTTGGTCTCCTCAATACATATATGATGCTTAATCTTCTCTGCATGCTTTGCTAAGGCTGAAGATCATTTCCTCCCATGCTTAATGTCAGTTGCATGTTCATGAATCCTCTGATTAATAGAGCACCCAGTTTCACCAGTATAGGGGGTCCCACAGGAACAAGGAATAACATATACTCCTTTCATGTCCTTGGGGTCAACAGGGTCTTTTACAGATCTGAGCAAGCTACGAATGGTGTTAAGGGGTCTAAAGGTTGAGGGAACATTATGCTCCCTAAGGATTCTAGCAATCTTGTCAGTGGTCCCTTGAATGAAAGGGAGATTCACCCCTGAGATTCGATTTATAGGGTCTTTCTTAACCTCAGGACCTTCGCTAGCTACAAGTAAGGCTTTCCGACCTTGGTGCCTACTATACCCATTATTAACAAAAACATTAAGGAGATGGGATTTCTCTTTATCAAGGTTCATTTCATCATATATTCTCAGCGCACGAGTGGCTCGTGTGTTGAGAAAACCCAACTTTTGAGTAGGGAAATGATGAGAGTTGGCATGAAGATACTGCTCAATATGAATTTTCTTCTGAAACACCTAGTGGGAGAAAGAACTGTCATCCTTCTTTGAAATGAGAACATCAAGGAAGGGCATGCACCCATCAACTTCTTGTTCCATAGTAAACTTTATGGAGGAGGATTGATTGTTGAGATGCTGGAAGAATTGATCCAACTATTCTTGGCCATGATACGAGATGCACAAGTGTCATCCACAAAATTTTCCATAGCTTAGGCAAGAGACAAGCTAAGGCTAGAGCCCTGGATTCAAAATCTTCCATAAAAAGATTAGCAACAATCGGGGATAGGGGGAGCCCATGGCAACCCCGCGTGTTTGCTCATAGAATTCCCCTTCGAAGCAGAAAAAGTAGAAGTAAGACAAATTTCTGCTAATCGAGCAGTATTGGGGTCAGTGAGGCAATTTATGACCTCAATGGCCTCCTTAATAGGGATGCAAGTGTAAAGGGATACTAGATCGAAACTAACAAGAATGTCATCAAGGTCAAACTTTTGCCCTTTGGCTCATTGACAAACGAAGAAGTCTTTGACGAATGACTCAGTAAGGCCAACAAGGAGCTTAAGCTTCAAGGTAAGGAATTTGGCTAGGAGGTAGGTTGGCCCTCCTATGGTATTGAAAATGGGTCTCAAGGGGCCCCTTCCTTGTGGATCTTTAGAAGACCATAGATCCTTGGAGTGATGGGGCTACTCTCAATAAGCTTGTGGCCCAAGGAACCTACAATATTACTGGATTTTATAGCCATAGCTATTGTTTTGGAGATCCTTTACAGAGGATTCTTATTAAGCTTTTTATAGCTACCATTATTAAATAAGTGATCCAACATCTTCCTACGATAATCCTCTTTGTCAAGGATAACAACAGCCCCACCTTTGTCAACTTTAAGAACGATGATGTCCTTGTTATGGTTCAAGGATTTGAGGGCATTGAATTCATCCTTGCTAATATTGTTTCTAGGGGGCTTTGCTTTCCTAAGGACGAAAACACAATCCTGCCTTATCGTGTCCTTAATATTATCAGGTAGGCCCATAATCTCAAACTCTACGTAACACATAATGTCTTCCATGGGAATTTTTATAGGAGCAATTGCCAAAACCATAACACGAAGATCAAAGACATTAGATGTAGGTGGACAACCAAGGCGACACCCTTATCTAGGGGAAAACCCAGTCAACAACTCTTCCTTTAATATTTTCACGATATGATCCAAGACTCCTTGACCCAGAAACAAACTTACTCCAATCATCAATTTAGCCCTTCCTTTCTTCTATAGATGATAACCTTCTAGCAACAACTTCGACCTAGCACTTCGATCTTGCAACAATTTTTTTTTTACTTCCCCAACAACAAAACTTCGACCTAGTAGCAGAACTTCAACCCAGCAACAGAACTTCGACCCAATAGTAGCCCAGAAAATCCACACGTGTGAGAGAGAGATAGCTCAAAAACTTGATTTTGTCTTTTCCAACAACTCTCCTCCTTCTGCAATTTCACACATTTTCTTCTCCTCCTTCTATATCGAACTTGTGCGAGTGGATGTTCCAAATGAATCGAATTGCATTGTATATATAACCTCTTTCATAGTTCGAATTACATTCCTGTAAAAAAACTTAATCAGGTAAGGGTTTACTTGGTGTGGAGGTGACAAATCACATATTAATGACTCAAGACAAAACCTAGAAGTCCTAAATGGGGACTTTAACCTATACCATGATGACTCAAGCATGAAACCCATGCTTTAATAAGTCATAATAATAATAATAATAAACTATTTTTGTTTCTTTTGATAAATACATTTCATTATGACTCAGATACAATTATGAAGACCCAACCTAGTTACATTCTTCAACACTCACTCTTAACTAGGGAGGTATTCATACTTACACATATATATACAAGTACGTCGAAGATATAAAAACACATGAACCATGAAGAGTTTAGTTACACATGGTGCCACGAACTAGATTTATGACCAGGGAAATCTATCCGGGTGGGACTAATATGGAATAAACATTTCAGCATCTCTAGGAACCATCAGGCTTACTTACTAACCATCAACCCATGGAGCCAGGTGAGTAATGCAAGGTCAGAGTTCTATGACCAACACCACCCTCCCTACTTTGGGAACTAGACACGCAGGTCAACTAGATGTCTTCACAGGCATACACAATGCCTCAACATATCAAATCTCTCTTAGTCAAACATATTGGTGACATCAAGCATGCTTCTAAAAATTTCGAGAGATTTACCTGAACAATCACAACCCCAATCAGTAACAACCTTTCAAAGAAATAAACACAAACCTTCAAGGTCTTAAAACATCTTGATGTTGCTTCACAATTTACAACAGTACGAATTAGAGGCCTCTAAACAAATATTGACAGAAGTTTCCTCAATCATATAACTTCATTTCCTACTTCTCATGCAGTAACATATTCTACAACCGAATCCTGCTTCCCTTCATTCAGCAATATCTCAATATACATTCTCCAATTTCTTCTTTAGGGTATCCATCATGGCTATAATATGCCCTCTCTCTCAACTTGGGAGATGTACCCTTTCTTTTATCTAGACTCCCTCTTAACTTAGGGAGATCAGCTTCTTTCTATGACATCGGAGAATCTTTCATGGCTTCCATCCTTCTTATCAGAGTCATCTTGGTCATCATCATTCATATAACTTCCTTCGTCATGCTTATCAATCAAATCAACTTTACTTAAGAACATTTTCATCATCTTAAATATTATGTACCTACCCAACTTAGACAACAAATACAACCAAGTACATATATAGAAGATGAGCTTAACTATATCAGAATCATGGAAGTATTAGATTTTATACACCAAATACCTAAATTTAGTTAGGCTCTTAATCCGAAAGAGACACATACTTATAACCCCTAGATCACATCAGTAACTCAATCAAGATATCAGTCTCATTATATCTAGGACCTTAATATTTCTTCCAGAGATATGACATTCTTTATTATAATATATTGCAAACCCTAGAAGCAATTCAAACAAGTATAGTTCTACAATTCATCCAGAAACTTTAGAATTCATATGTTAGACTTCCACTGGGATTTATTGCAAACCATAGAGTTCCATACATGAGACACTAAGCTTCAATAATTAAAACCAATCACAACACAATCTAAGGTTTCAACTAAATGACCAACTTCTACTAGGGTCTATTGTAAACCCTAGATTTTATCATCATAATAGAAACAATATCACCATATCCTAGAATACCAAACTTCTATTAGGGCTTAGTTGCAAACCCTAAAACTTATCAACAAATAGGTTAGCACATATACATATCTAAGACATGCATATCATAACATATATTAGACAAACCCACGACACAAATATCAATACATTTAAAGTCAGACATATAACAATCTTGATTAGGCTAAGATTTTGATCAAATGGACAAACATACCTCTAGGATTTCATTCCTAGGAGCTTACTTTCGATATATAAAAGTTTTTCTCATACACCCTAATTTACCAAAAGCTCAATGTCTAGCAATACATAACCCTAAAGCACTAGGGTTTCCATAACAATACAAGGACTACAAACATGACATTACCATCAAAACCCAAAACATCAAAAAAATTATATTTTATAGATTTCATCGGTAACCCTAAGTAGACTAGGGTTTTTCACATTAACATTGCCATACCCTTAGGTTATGGTTTTACAAAAAAACCTTTTAGGGTTCCACAAACATGGTGATTTTAATGAGGGTGGATTCAATCTAAATATTAATCACCCAAACAAGAATATCTATGATTCAAAGGTCCTAGACATAACACTTGTTAGTAATATAAAGCAGATTTATTAGAATGAATGAACAAAGCTTATAGTCTAAGACATACCTTTGAGTTAGACAAACCTTATAGGACATCAATTCCAATAGAACTTCTATCATACTTTGTCTTGTGAGGTCTTCTCCATAACCCTTGAGCATATCAGCAGGCGTTTCCTAAACAAGGAAAATATGAAAATAAATGTTATTAGCATCTAGTACAAACACATCTAGATAAGAAAAAGAAAACCAAATATAAAAGATAATATAAGGAGTAAGATACATATATTTGGAAAAATGGTGAGGGCTCCCTCTGAATCCAATCTCGAGGGATACCTATAACTTTAACAAAATAATTCAACAATGTTTTTCCAAAGCATGTTAAACCTATAAGTACTAAAAATCAAATTACAAAACAATTCAAAAACTTAGAGTAGAGGGGCTTAGTAATATAAGTCCATTATTTCAGATTCTTCGGTCATGTCCTTCTTTGGAGGTCCTTCATCAGCAAAATTTGCATGTTCCTTTTCTCTCTTCCCATTTCTTGGATTCTCATGACAACCGCTTCTATAGTGACCCATGTGGTGACAATTGTAGCATTCAATCTTGGATAGGTCTATCTTCCTTCTATGCCATTTAGACTTCTTGAAGGTTCCTTTGTTCTTGTGATGAGCGGAATAGGCATTTGAAATTTTCTCCTCTTCATTCTCTTTGTTGCTTACTAATGAAATTCTAACTTCTTCTTGACTACATGCATTCCATAACTGTTCGAATGTAGGAGTTCCCTTCCAACTATTGACACTTGATGAAAAGGTACTCCAAGATGTTGGTAATCCTAGCATTGCAATTATTACAAGCTCCTTTTAAGGTCCCATCTCATATATTTCCTGGAGTTCATCTATGATTCTAGCTATCCTTACAAAGAAGGATGCCACAATGTCTTCCTCTGTCATCTTTATAGTTCTTAGTTCATTCTTAAGGCTTGCAAATTGACCAAGATTCTTTATTGTGAATAATTTGGATAAGGCCTCATACATCTCTTGAGCGGAATCTATGTTGGATATATATGGGATGAGGTTATCCTTTATTCCATCCACCATTATCGTCATAGCCAATATCTTTGTTACTCTGAACTTTTCCTTTTCCGCATCACTTGATTCATTTGTAGGCTTCTTTATTTTTCCTTTGACTAGATCCAAGACTTTATTCTTCTTAAGGATGAGACCTATGCTCTTTTTCCATACCCTGTAATTGGATGGTCCTTCTAATTTGTTTTCCCCCTTCACTGAGTTAGACATTGTTCTTCAAGATAGTAGGCTTGACTTCTTAAATGATCCTTTTCCTTGATGACCCTTATTCAAACTTCTTACAACTACTTATTCTCCTTTCAATGGATCTTCAAACTATCTTTTTCCTTCTTCTTCACCATAGCTCCAATACCATGTTGGAAAAAAAAGGCAGACAAATTTTCTTTATGTTGATAATTACTTGTGATATTCTTATGTTCTTCTTTTTATCTGAGTTCATCAAGCAATTACCAAAAACATAACATGAAAATCAAAGACACCAGATGTAAGCCGACAACCAGGGTAAAAACCCCACCTAGGGTAAAAACCCTATCTAGGGGAAAACCCAGTCAACAACTCTTCCTTTAATAGTTTCATGAGGTGATCCAAGACTTCTTGACCTAGGCATAGACTTCCTCCAATTACAAAGTCAACCCTTACTTTCGTCTGCAGATGATAACCCTCCAACAACAACTTCGACCTAGCACTTTGATCTTACAAAAACATACTTTCGACTTCCCCAACAAGAGAACTTCGACCCAGTAGCAAAACTTCGACCCAGTAGCAGAAATTTGACCCAACAACAGAACTTCGACCCAGCGGTAGAACTTCGACCCAGCAGTAGCCCAGAAAATCCACACGTGTAAGAGAGAGATAGCTCAAAAACTCGATTTTGTCTTTCCCAGCAATTCTCCTCCTTCTTCTGCAATCTCACACTTTTTCTGCTCCTCCTTCTTCTATAACGAACTTGTGTGAGTGGATGTTCCAAATGAACCGAACGACATTGCATATGTAGCCTCTTCTAGAGTTTGAATTACCCTCATGTAGGCCGACTTGATTAGGTAAGGGTCGAATTGGTGTGGAGGTGACGAATTACATATTTTACTCAATAATAATTCTTTTTACATGATTCAAAGGCCCAAGAAGGATCTCATTAAATGGATAATGACTCTAATGACTCAAGACAAAACCAAGAAGTCCTCAATGGGGACTTTGACATATAACATGATGACCCAAGCATGAAACCCATGCTTTAATAAGTAATAATCATAATAATAATTTCTTTTTCTTTCCTTTGATAAATACATTTCATTATGACTCAAATACAATTATGAAGAACGAACCTAGTTACATTCTTCAACAGTTTGATGATAAGAACAACATAATAATAAGAGAATAAGCCAATAAGTAAGAAAAAGTAAAAATGCATCACAAGCATTTGTCAAGTATAAGAGAAATCATCCTAATTGCAACCCTATATATTTCTCAACAATTCAGGCCCAAACTACATTAGGTGCCACCTTGGGCCATTAAGGCCATTTGGGCCAATCAGGCCATCTACCGAGATGGAAATGGAAACTTGCATGAACCCCCAAACAAGTGGCCTAGGCCCCACCTTAACTTCACATCACTTTGTAAGGTTTTTAACTATATGTATTTTTTGTTAAGTTTTCTTTGTGTGGGCAAATTCAATCCCGATTTGGGCTTGGACTCTGAATCAACTTTGCCCATGAATCTACCCATTGAAAAAGGGATTTTCTCTTTGTTTACTCACTTACACCAAGGACCTTTTTCCCTGCAACTTTCTCCTATACATATCTAGGACTCATCCAACCCAGAAGTAGAGCTAATCATGTAAACTTGGGTGAGATTCAACTCCAAAGCTCATACATAGTGAACCCACTTCATTCCAGCAGTTGCATGGTTCACGCCGAAACTCCAACCATCATAATGTTTGTAAATCCTATAAGCCATAATGTTTATTATTATAAAACACAAAGTTGCAAGGAGGCTCAATCGATTCTTACTCATGTGTATGTGTGTTTGTACACTACATCAACAACTCCTATTCGCCAACTTTTTTTCTCTCACACTACAGTCAGGGTAAGATTATCCCCCTCCATGAACTGTTGTTCAAGTTGTTATCCTTCCTCTTTGAAAACTCCCTTCCTTGAG
>APFE030786894.1:0-32473 GCA_000404065.3 Pinus taeda | reverse complement strand
CATCCTTATACCCAATAAAGATGCAGTTTTCAGATTTACTATCCAACTTGGTTCGTTTCTCCTTTGGAACATGTACATATGCATCACATCCAAATACCCTCAGATGGAAAGAGAGGGTTTCTTACCAGTCCATACTTCTTGTGGAGTCTTATCCTCCAACGCTGATGAAGGTGACCTGTTGACCAAGTAACATGCAGTATCCACCGCCTCTGCCCAGAATTCCTGTCCTAACCCGGCACCACTGAGCATGCTTCTTGCACTTTCCATCAACGTCTTGTTCATTCTTTCTGCGACTCCATTTTGCTGAGGTGTATATGAGTAGTCTTCTGTTGTGCTATACCACACTTCTTACAAAATTCTTCAAATTCCTTGCCGCAAAATTCTCCACCATTATCTGTCCTCAACACCTTTATCTTCTTCTCTGTCTGATTTTCCACCAGAGCCTTAAATTCTTTAAACTGTCAAGGACTTCAGATTTCTTCTTAAGGAAATATATCCATGTATTCCTTGAGAAGTCATCTATAAATGATACATAGTACACAGACTTAACCAGTGATGGAACTTTCACAGGTCCAAACACATCACTGTGCACAAGCTCTAATATTTGTTTCGTCCTCTTACCACCAGAGGGGAAACTCACCCGATTCTGCTTCCCATATACACAATTTTCACAGGAATCAAAATCCAGAGAGCTATTACTCATACCTTCTACCATACCTTTACCATGAAGTATTCGAAGGCCCTTCTCTCCAATATGTCCAAGCCTTTGATGCCACAACATGGTCTTCTCTCCAGAGACCACTAGATTTCTTACTCCATTTTCAGGAACCATATAACTATTGCACCCATCAACAACAGTGCTACCTTGCAGCTTGTACAGAGTTCCAATCCGAACTCCCCGCATCAATACCAGTGCTCCTCGAACCATCTTGCAAGTATCCTTCTCGAACATTGTCTTTACACCTGCATCATCCAACTTGCTTACAGAAATCAGATTTCTGGCCAATGCGGGAATATGCAGAACACCCGGAAGGGTTCTAACCCTTCCTCCTTGCAACTTCAACTTTACTTTTCCATGACCAATGATTCTAGCCTTCCCATCATCTCCTAAGAAGACATCACCACCATCGTATTTCTCATACTCGCAGAACCACTCTCTATGGGGAGTGAAGTGAAAGGATGCACCTGAGTCAATTAACCATGCCTTATGATCTACATGTGTACTTGAAGAAGCCAAGTACACATCCCCACCTTCATCTGAGGTGGTTTTCACCTCTGCAGAAGGAGCATCATCAGATCCCTTTCCTTTATCAGGAGCTTTAGATTTACATTCCCTTCTGAAGTGCCCTTCCTTTCCGCATTTCCAGCACACCACCTTTGTAGGTTTTCCTGGAGATTTAGATCTCCCTCTAGATTTAGATCTCCCACTCGATGACTTATTTTTGTTTCTGTTCTGGGACCGTCCTGGTATAGATAAGGCATCACCATTCTGGTTGTCCATATTTTTCCGTCTCATCTCCTCCGTCAGCAAGGCTGAGACTATTTCATCAAACTGCAAGCAGTTGCATTGCTACCTATTGCAATAACCAGACTATCCCACGAGTCTGGTAGAGAACACAACAAACTGATGCACTTATCTTCATCTGAAATTTTAATGTCAACAGATAATAACTGACTTACCACAGTATTAAATGCATTCATATGCTCTGTCACCGAGACTCCATCTTTCATCCTCAGGTTATACAACTTTTTCTGCAGGAACAGTTTATTCACCAGAGACTTAGATTGGTACAAAGTCCCTAACTTGTCCCATAAAGCCTTCACCGTAGCCTCCCCTGATACATTCAACAATACTGAATCTGAGACACACAATCGTATTGTGCTCTTTGCCTTCCGATCCAACTTCTTCCATTCTTCATCGGTCACTCCCGTTGGTTTAGTACCCGGATCTACCGCGATCCAGTGATCTTTATCCACCAACAGATCCTCCATCGTGAGTTTTCACAACTCAAAACTCTGACCATTGAACTTCTCAATCTCTATCTTTCCGCTGCTCGCCATCTTCTTTCACCACCAGAATCGATCTCGCAGACCTCCCACTGAACAGGATCTACCACAGGCCTGAGCGAAACCCCTCAGCAACAAAGGCGTCCCCTTGAAGCCAAAACAACTCTGATACCAAATGTAGGTTTTAACCCCGAACAAAAATTACCTGCATACGAATTCTAAATCATAGGAAAAATAAAATGCGAGAGCATAACACATAAAACACATATACACAGAGATTTCCCACTGGATCTCAAAACCGAGACTACCAGCTTGATTTTTCATTATATTCCTTTCAATGTTACAATACATATTTATACATGCCGAAGCATCCAATACCATGGACCAAAAAACCATCGCGACCAAAAAACATGTGTGAAAATCATGCACAAAACCATAGGTGGGTCCGCCCAACCTAACATAGGGTCCAAAACCAAAATTTTATGGGCGCTGCCCCGGACCCCATAAAGTGGGGTTACGGGTACCCCTCAAACCTGCTGTTAACTATGTGGAAAGAATATAATACAACCCAACAAGTACTAGCTTGGTTGTTGACCAATTTGTTTAGTCTTTCGACATAATCATCTTGGGTCATAAGCTTGTCATGGATGACCATAGGATTGGGGAGGCCTTTTTCCCTCAAAATACCAAACTTTGTCATGAATATATCAATATCAGCTTGGATTCTTTAGCATTTCTTCTCAAGGTTGAGCATAAGGTTCCTTTTAGTACGAATTTTCTTGATTTCTATGATGGTCCCTGTCATATCTTCTACGCCCAGTTCATCCAATGGATACATGTTCTTGTTGTTCAAGAGTGTTATAATTTGGTTGGGCTCTTCAGGCTTGTCTCCCAGCTCTTCTCTTACCTTGTGAATTGCTTTGGTGGCCACTTTCACCAGTTCAGTCTGCTCAAAAATTACTTGAATTGATGGCCAAACATCATTGATAGAGTCAATGATGTTGCCCCAGAGCATTTCCTTTATATCTCCTAGTGGTTTTTGCAATGTCAAGTCCTTTTCAATAATTTTTATCCTTTCACCCATTCTTTGACTATTCTGAGTTTCTTCTTTCTGTTGTATTTGTGAAAGTTTGCAGTCTTTTCCAAACTTGACACTTTTTCTCTAAGATTTTTAAGCTCAGTAACCTGGATGGTCATTTCCTCCATGGCTTTTACTAATTCAGATGTCTTCTCTGTGGAAGTACCTACACTTGTAGATGTACCTGTGCTTGCAGATGTACTTGTGACTGGCATGGCTATAGCTGGTGGAACGGTTGGTGCTAAGGAAGCAACCAATGTAGAGAGAATTGTTGTAGAGACTGTAGGAATGACAGTCTGGGGAGTGGTGGCCAACTCACTCTGTTTAGACTGAATCAATTTGTCTAGCTCTTTCTCTATTTCCTTTAATTGATCATCCAAAAACAGCTGAAGTATTAGAAACTCAGAAGGAAGAGGAGGAGCTTATGGACTTAGTCCTTATGCTCAGTAGCTTGGATGGTCATTTCCTCCATGGCTTTTACTAATTCAGATGTCTTCTCTGTGGAAGTACCTACGCTTGTAGATGCACCTGTGCTTGCAGATGTACCTGTGACTGGCATAGCTATAGTTGGTGTAACAGTTGGTGCTAAGGAAGAAACCAATGTAGAGAGAACTGTTGTAGAGACTGTAGGAATGACAGTCTGTGGAGTGGTGGCCAACTCACTCTGCTTAGACTGAATCAATTTGTCTAGCTCTTTCTCTGTTTCCTTCAATTGATAATTTAACATAATGACTAATTCCATAAGCTCCTCCTCTTCCTTCCAAGTTTCTAATACTTCAGTTGTTTATGGATGATGTAGATGAGGGATTTTGAGCTGCTTTTTCAAGGCAGCTATGTCATCATTTTTCTTTTTGATTAGATTTTCTGCAGCCTTTACATCCTTTCGATCATGGCCCAACTCTATGATTATGTCCTCTAAGGACTTTATCCTGGTATCCTTGGCCTGTGAAGAGGCCTTCTCTAGTTGTAATTTCCCTAATTTATTATTCAGCGAATTTTGTATCTGATGTGTTGTAATGGCCTTGTTGGTCAATGTGGAATAGACCATTTCTCCGGTCTGTTTGTGCAATTCTATTTATTCTATAGGATGTATATCCTTGGCCAACACCTCAAACTTTGTTTTCAAATAATCTGCTATAGACCTAGGTTGTTGTATGGTAGGCTTCATGAAAGTCATTTGCATCTTACCTTCTTTTACATCAAAGGTTGACATTAGCCTTATTTGATTAGTGTGAACCATTTTAAGGTATTGTGCATAGCTCTGAGCCTTCAATCTTTCATTTCTAGCCTTTATCTCTTTGTATTTATCTCTAATGTCGTGGTCCTGGCCAGTTGGAGTCCTGAATGAGGATACTTAGACACTATGTTGCCTTTCCAGCATTTGGGCCTCTGTAGAGGAAGGTTCTTGTGTTCCTCCAGAGGGAGTGGCCTTCTTGCACTCTGCTCTTTCTATACCTATGGTTCTAGATGTTTCCTCTGTGAATTCTTGTTCTGAAAAGGGATTTAACCTTTGCCTCTTGACATAAGTATGTGAAACAGGTCTGCTAGAAGGAGTGGCCTCCTCCCTATCTCTTTTGGGATTCTTCTCCTCATTTAGAGTAGTCTATACAATAGGAGGAGTACTCATGATGTGTTCTGGATAAGCCAGATCTTTTGATATGTCTGGTTTCTCCGATTCTTCTTGCCCTTGAGGTCCTTCTTCTACTTGTTGCTCACACTGTTCCTATGTTTCCCTTTGGGACTGGGATTCTCCTGGCACTTGTACAAAGGAATATTCATCAAGTCTTCTTTCTAGATTAATCAACACATTATTGACGGAAACTTCTATGCTATCTTTGTCTACTAGAGTGTTCTCCACCCATTCTAGTTGATTTTCATATTGTTCTATCTCAGGAATTTTGTGGTGGATACAGGGAGACAATTTGTTCTTTTGTCTTCTATTGCAGACAAAATCAAAAGGGTCATATCTCCATATGAAGCTTTGTTTCAGTTTGAGCCTTTGAAGGATTTCTTCTGCTTCCCTTCGAGCTTGCCTATTGTTGCATATAAAGGGGCCAAGATAGTCTTTTATTCTGAGTCGAGATTTCTTCTTGGCCTTTACAAAATGTACCTCATCTGAATTAATCATTTGCTTGTAGTACTCCAAAGAAAACAATCTCATGGGGAGGTATCTTGGTAGTTTGTAGGGTGCTAACTCACAGCCATATATTTTGATTTCAGTGTGATTTTGGTACAAGTACCAATCTCCCACTCTGTATTATTTGGACAACTATAGGACCCTCCTAATATTTGCACTGATTCTAGGGGGGCGACTTCCTAACAACATAGTTTCCACTGGGTGCACAAAAAGATCTATGAAATCTGTATAAGTATATGGAGAGTCATATTGGTGGATTAATGGGGTCCAGAAGACTACTGATCTAGGGTTACCTCTGGTATCAAGCTTTTGAAGTGTAAATGGGAATTTATCAGCTTAATAGTACAGGATAAGATGATACAAAATTGATGAGTACTTGAACACCCTTTCATTGTCCATTCTCATGAATTGATCATGCATATTATCTGCAATGAACTTGGCATAGTCAAACATGATGGCAGGGGGTTGTCCAGGAATGTAAATAGACATGAAGGCTATAATAATTTCATCAACAAACTCACTTTTAGTCTGGCATAACACACTAGATATCATTGCTATGATGTATCGGACAAGTTCAGAGAATATGGTCCACATGTATTCGGGAGGGTCCTTTGGAATGTATTGCTCTTCCCTAATGAAGGTCTGAAATAACTGAGCAAGTTTGATGGAGGTGATTGTAGGGAATCTGTTAAGTTGGTCTCCAACAAAAAGGGGGTTCAGGTTTTGGCATGGTTGTAACTACAGCATTTCATTGATGGATTCAGTAGTGATGGTGAATAATACAGTATGGTTAGGAGTCATCATTGTGTTGGCATTATGATGCATATATTGTACTTGATGGAAACCCACTCATCTCATATGATCAATTATAGTGTAGCAGTGTTATTTTTGGGTTCCGCAGGTGCACCGATCGAAAGTTGTGGTCATAGGCAGGTTGTGCAGGAAGACCGTTGAAAAGGTGCAGACATATTCGCAGGTCTCCCGCACAAAAGGTGTGAACCTAAAATGCACGGACTTTCATGCACAGAAAAACGTGCATCTTATGTGTGGTCCATGGTATTTAGTCTGACGTCTTTGATCCTATGGTTTTGATCCATGGTTTTGCATCTAAAATATTGAACCCAGGTTTTGGGTCCCTAGTACTGTTTCTCAATGGTTTTGATCCATGGTTTGAGTAAGGCCTTAGCTATAAAAGGGAAAGGAGATTAGTTGGCTAAGTACAAGTGTGTTGAATATCTTAAGAATAGTAAGATCTGAATTTCTGATAATCGGTTGGTGAATCATAGTTGAACCTGAATCAAGGGGAAACCAAAGCATTATAAGTCAGATCTACTGATGGGTCGAGATCTCTTTGGCACATGAACGGATCTGTGAATTTGACATTCTGGGGTATATTTGAGGACTGATAAACTATCTATATCTGGAGGTGCGCAGCACCAGCAAAGGAGCAGGTGCGCAGGTGCACAGTGCCAGTGAAGGAGCAGTGCGGAGGTGTGCAGTACCAGTGAAGGAGCAGTTGTGTAGGTGCGCAGATCAGAAGAGGCCGCAGGTCTGGAGGAGCGCAGAGAACAGAAAGTGTAGGTACGAAACTGCGCAAGTCATAGACAGTGGAGGTGTGAAGCTGCACAAGCCATAGACAGCACATGGGCAGAGCTGCGCAGGCCATAGACAGAAAAAGTGAGGACATCCGCAGGTTACTATTGTTGAAGTTGCAGATTTTTCTTGAAGAATATTTTAGCTGATTTTGTATATTGCTGCAGTGTTTTGGGTATAGAATTGGTACTGTTTTTCTGTTTACAGCATTCTGAGAAGTTATTGGTTAATTGGTTGATGCACATATTCTTGATGACTATTTGATATTCATGGATCTAGTCTAAAAATTTATGAAACGTGGTCCCTGGAAGAAAAGAGAAGGTAGTAGCCTTCTGTAAGTCAGTACCTACGTACTAGTATCTCAGCAAGTACAAGAGCTAAGGGGCTTGTAGCTCCCTTCCAGGAGAAGCTGGAAAATGAGAGAGGGTTGTAGCTCTCTGCAGGTTGTAGCCTGCGTATTGGTAAAGGACTGAACCAGTACAAAATCATTGTAAAAAGAAGTTTCTAATTGAAAGAAGATAGAGACATATTGCAGCAGGTGGTTTTCACCCACATTGGGTTTCCACCTTACATCTTATGTTCCTTGGTGTGACTGTCTATTTTGTGTTCCTGCTCATTATTATATGGTTCTCACATACATATTAATGACAAACATCTGAAGAATAATTTAAATTATAAGTTTGGAAGGTATATCTTGTCAGATCTGCAAATATTTGTATAAATTGAAAAGAGTTTGATAATACTGATTCATCCCCCCTCTCAGTATTATTTCCAACACATTTCTCTTTGGCTAGGACTGTAGTTCATATGGAAATAATGGACAATTTCAGGGAAGATATGAACTCTAGGGAATTGGTGCTTGGGCAAACCTGATTCCCAAAGACCTATCTTGTCTGCGTGGTTTAAGTACTGGTCTTTGTGCCTGCAGTATAACTTCAGTGGGGATTCTTGGATAGAGGTGTCTTTTATTTGAAATTCTTTGTCTGCCAAAAGGAGATGGTCTAAGTCCTGGTGGGGAGTAGAAATTCGTAGGACCTTTGGTGCAACTGTAGCAGCCATCCTTGGTTCTTGTGGTTTCAAGGACAGGGGCAAAAGGTTTTCAGTCAAATTGGGGGAAAATTGGTTCAATTCAGATTAGTTTAGGATTGTTAGGCAATTTTTTTACTTAATTACTTAATAACTTAAAGCAATTGAGTATCAGGTTTGGGAATTAAAAAGGGTTTCTCACTGATTTTGGGTAAATACCTGGTTTTGGCTCTAAACGGGTTGATGGGTGGCTGTGCATGGTTTGTAGGATGCATATGTGACTAAAGAGTGGTCTAGAAGTTCAGTAGCTTCAGTAGGTTGGCAGTTGGACATCGGTTGACAGTTGCACATACTTTGGTGCTTGCATGGAGGTCTGAGCATCTATTTCACGATAAAACTAAAAAAGTGAGTTTTTTAGTTTTATTTTCAAAGTCAACCAATTTGGCAGGTACGTGGGGAAAGGTACGTTTGGCATTGAGTGGGGTATGAGACGTTTTATCGTCTAGCGGGAGGCAGTAAGCGGGTTTGTATTGCACCACTTTTAGGCCGGAGTGGTTTCGGGGGGAGACTGCCCGATGCCATTCATTGGGCACCACGTAGCAATGGGGTGAAAAAGAAAAACCACCCATATCGAGCAAGTAAAGGTTAGCCTTTGGAGGCCACCCAATATGATTGTTAACTGTCACATCAAGAGAGGGTAGATCGCATAGTGATCGGGGTGGGGTTTTGTCATCAGGTTTAATGGAGGGGCCCGACGGAGGTTTAAGCCTAGTGGGAATAAGTTAACCAGTGGATTATGGCGGATTAAGGGCATCAGGGGTGATTTCATTGGCAGAGGTCGATTATTAATTAAGCGCAGATCAGTTAATTAATTCGTTTTATCTGGGTAGGGATTTATTATAAAGTTTATGGTTCAAACTTTGGGACAAGATATTAATATTGAGGGGTTTTAATAAATACATAGGGTAAAAGGGTCATTTTCTCAGGAGCTAATATATAAATAAAGTTAAAAGTTAATATGAACGAAGGCGGAAAATGATTTTGCAATTTGTTTTTGCTTTTCACATTGAGAACATAAAAACTTAGGCTAAGTGCGTATTTGTGGGTTTTTGTGAAAAAGGGGTTTTTACATTGGGGGAGATTACTTTTCTAAGGTTTTATACTTGGAGAAAGGGGTTTATTAGGGGAAAGTGAGTTTATTTGGGAATAGGAGTGAATTCGAAGGGGGTGAACGCTTATGAGGGGACTTTTAGTACTTATGACCTATAAGTTATTAGGTCGAGGGTTCGGACCCTCCAGAAGTCATAGAAATGCTCTGAGCCCCTTTAACTGAATATTTTAGGTACTTTAAGACTTTCTTTGGAAATTATTTAAGTGGAAAATGTAATAAATGAGGGAGGTCAATCAATTGACTTTGTGTACTTTGGTAAATGCTCAATTTTCATCCCTATTTAGAAATTTGATGATGAAGGTGAATAATATGATTTTATCTAATCAATCATCACAATTCTGCAACCATTATTCTACTTACCCATCTACTCATCCTACCATTTTTACTTTTCTTTATTAGGGTGCACTCAAACTAGCAAACCCTTTATCAAAACTTTTTCTTTCATTTTACAAAAGTAATCTATCTAAGTCTAACCTTATTACATCCAAGGGATCATTTTAAAATGTTGAGCTCTTTTTTATTTACTCTACCTATCTACTTATTCTGCAAATATTAAACAATTTGGTCAGATTTTATTCTCTATCTCTAAGAACAAAATTGAAAACATGAAATAGCCAAGTTTAGACATTTTGACCATCCATGGATTGTGGCAAAGGTAACAAGCTACACACAATTTTTTATTCTGCATCAAAAGTAAATAGTTGTGGCATTTTGACTTGCACACTTTCATTTTTCTCATATTTTTGACCCTTTTTATTTATTTATTTTTTTTTATTTTTCTTTTAGGACATACCCTCTTTACAATTTTTTATTTTTTTTATTTTTTGAATATGGAAAACATTTGCAGAAAGCAAAGGTATGTACATATTACATATTTGACCTCAGTCATTCAAAAATTATGACACCTATTGGTATAGGAACATAACATAATCCATCTTCAAAACAAAAACAAAAATATTCTTGTATGCACTGATTATGTTACTAAATGGGTAGAAGCTAAAGCACTTTCTTTTGCTACTGAAAATGTTGTAGTTTCATTTTTTTAGGATATTTTCACTCGTTTTGGTGTTCCAAGAGAAATTGTAACATATCAAGGAAAGAAATTTACATCCATAGTACTGCAAAAGATAGTGGATGAATATAAAATCAAGCATTGGAAATCTAATCCATACCATCCACAAGGAAATGGACTAGTAGAGTCTACCAACAAAGTAACTGAAGAAATCTTCATCAAGACAATTCACTTGCACAGAAGGGACTGGACAGAAAAGCTTCTAGGAGCTTTATGGGCCTACTGTACCACATGGAGAACCACTACAGGACATACTCCCTATGAACTTGATAATGGGAAGCAAGTCTTATTTCCAATTGAGTTCCAGATTCAGACCTCTAAGATAGTAGTCAAGTTGGGACTTCATTTATCAAAAGCACAAAACAAGAGAATGGGACAACTCAATGAGCTTGATGAAATAAGGCAAGATGTTATCTAGAAGACTAGTTTAGTCTAGCAACAGAGATCGAGATGGCATGATAAATACATCAAAGAAATAAAATTTCAGTTAGGAGACTCGACATTACTCTTTGATTCAAAGTTAAAAAATTTCCAAGGAAAGTTCCAAACTGACTAGCTTGGGCCTTATGAGATTGAAAATGTTTTTGATAATGGAGGAGTCAGAATTAGGACAATTGATGAAGAAAAAGTTCCTCTCTTTGTGAATGGACATTGACTCAGGATCTATCATAAGCCAATGACAAAGGAGGAATTTGTAAATATTTTCCAGAACAACTCTGATTTGAAGTTGGTCAAGAAGAATTCTTCTTCTTCTCCACCTTAAAAACTTTCTTTTTCATATATATAAAAATAATAATCAATAAATAAAAATGTATAAACATAAAAACCAACAATTGTTGGCATGTTTATGCAGAAAATTCAAGGTGAAAACCATGAATTCTTGGCATCTTAAATTTTCTTTGTATCCCATTTTCTAGAGTTCCATTTTCTTGCATCCCTTTATTTTAAAAATAAATGGGTACAAAATTGTTGATTTTCTGTAGCCCTGACAAATTTCTACAGCTAATTTGATAGAAAATTTCGATGATACAATTGAAGGAATGATTGACTCCCTCCACTGCAAAGTGCCTGAAGACAACATAAAAAATAGGGCAACCAAAGGTTAGCAAGAAAATAATTCAAAGGTATGCACTTATTTAATTTAATAATAGGCATCAAAGCATTACATATATGAATTATATAGACATGGTACTACCGAAAATAAAAATCATTATTGCTAAGAGTTGTTAGTGTCATGTCAAATTGAGTATAGTCTTCCATTCACTCCCTGTTATCATAACTCATATTCTGACTCATATCCCAATCCATTGATCCAATTGCCCAAATCATAAACATCAATGCTCTTAATGGTTAGATTCTGCCTCACTCCCTTATACCCTCGCTACCTGCACTCTCATTATTCCATCACTCACACCCTCAGCCTTTCTGCTATAAAAAACCTATCAAATTGTCCTACCCTATAAAACAAAATAGTTTTTGAAATGAAGCTTCTCGACCATTGGAGTGATAGTCAGAACAAAGCCAACAAGGAAGACATTTTTGGAAGGGTATCCACAGATAAAAGAATTGTTGCAGAGGGCACAGTGGCTAGAATTTATAGAAAAAATTGATGGCTTCCATAAATAAGTGACCAAATCCTTCGCTAGGGCCTTTGATGGAGTCGAAGTGGAGATAGGCGACATCAAATTCATAGTGACAGACTTGTTTATAGTTGAAGCTACTAGACTGTCGTGGATTGGAGAAAAATGGTTCATAAATAGAGGTATTGCAAGAGAATACTAGAAGGTTTTCCTAAATAAACCAAGCGTGGACACCACCATTTTCAAGAAGGGCATCCCAAGCAAAGAACTAAAAAGTAAGTGGAGGAATTTGCTCCTAATAATCCAAAAATTTGTTACTTGTGAAGGAAGGTTTGGATATATGGTTTTCTATCATATTCAGCCGCTAATGAATTTTCTTGAAGAAAATGAGATAAATCTTCCATATTTCTTCTTTAATATTTTAAGAAATATGTTAGGGAATATTCAAAGGAGAATTCAATTCATAGATAATGCAATGTATCACCATGGTCTAGTCAAAATGCTTGTTGAATTTCATCTCCAAAACATAGGTGATAATGGGGAAAGTTGTTTAGTAAGGAATCACTTTCAGGAAGATACACATGGGCAGCCAAATAGCAACAGACCTAAGAGGGGAAGGAAAAGAAAATTTGATAAGGCACTGGAACAATAACCATTGCAGTCATAGGAACAGTCAGAGGATGACAACCCTCTTGCATAAATTTTAGAGAAAATAAACAAAAGAGATGTCAGAAGAAAGAAATCCAATAAAGAGATAGAGATTTCACCTCAAACAAAGAAGCCTAAAACAAAAAGGAATAAAACTCAAAATACCCCTATCATAGGTCTAATAAGGAGTACCAGACTCAACTCAGCAAGAGAATTACCCTAAAAAAGCATAGAGCATATCAATGAAGAAATATAAGAAAGGTCAGAGGCAGAAGAAGATTCGGGAATTTCTTCGAGAACATCTCCAAGAGTTTCATCACCAACTTTCACCTCGCCTCCTCGGATTTATAATTATATTGAATCCATAGATAAAAGGGATGAAACAAGAACATCAATTCCAATTGAAGAGGAAGAAGAAGTCTAGTTTAATGAACCACAAGAACCTTCAGTAATCAATGTATTGAAACAAGAAATCTTCTAACTAGAGACATTAAACAGCTACATTAAAAATGAAAATCAAACCTTGAAATCACATAATGAAATCCAAATAGCTAAGAGTGACAACCTCCTTTTACATCTAAGTATGTGGTTTAAGAAGAACAAGAAATTGAAGAAGAAAAACATGGATTTACAGAGATAGGTTATAAATTTGAAATACAAGATCCTCATGAGAAAACCAAGGATGGTAATACCTGGTAAGAAAGTGAAAAGGATGAAGTTAGATGTAATGGAAGAAGTGTCCAAGCAAATGTAGTAGTTCAACAAAGATATAAATTTTGTGTTTTGTATGAGGACATAAAAATTCTTCAATGTGGAGGAATGTAAAGTTCCATAACTATTTTGTTTTGACACCCTTTTTACTACATTTTCCTCTTTTCATCATTGCTATCAACTCAATAAAAGCAATAAAACCATAGATTTTGATAAGGTAAAATATCTCATATGTATTAATTTTCATATTCATTAATGTGCCTTATTATTATTTTAAATATTGCATTATCTATAGAATTAACATGATTCTATATCTATTTTACAAATCTACAACTATCTCCATGGTTTGTAGGGTTCTGGTCCACCAACGAAGCAAAGAAGCACATGGGTGGTTGAGGATCGATCCCCTCATGGATATCCTCCTATTTGCTCGAACAAATTCACTAAAAGAATCATACAGTGGTGCGGTCAAAGGCACAGGTCAAAACGTAGCAGCAGAATTCTGAATGCATCATGTTTCTCCAATTTTCTTTCCAAATAAAAAATGGTCAAGATAACGCTTTTACAGTTTACGTTTCGAATTTGAATAAGGATTAATTAAAAGACCTGTAGGTGTAAAAGTATCAAACTATTGAGCACGCATTTTATATATAAATATGTATCCTCTGTAAAGAATAACAAGGAAGTAATAGTCAATCAATAAAAGAAATTGTGTGAAACAAACCTTTGTTCTCATATTGAATTAAAGTTACCTTTCTATTATTTGATGAGTATGTGAGCGTGATTTACACCTACGATATGAAGAGGGACCCTGAAGACACTCAAGGTTTAGTTTATTTCATTTTATCGCTTTTTGTTATCGCATTGTCATTTCATTTTAGCTTAGTTTCCTTACTTCACTATTTCATCATTTCGTTATAACTCAATTAAATCTCGTTATTTTGTTTTCAATTGAATTTATTCACAGTCGTTTAATGATTTAGTTTCTTCAATGTTTTTTGCTTAATTATAGTCAATGTTAAAAGATTGTTTTCATGCTTTTAGAATCGGAACTTGTATATACACTGTAGTTAGCATTAGAATATTACCATCATGCTTTTTAAAATAAAAATTTGTATATACTTTGCAGACAGTTTTTAAAGGATCGTTTTCTTGCTCTTAGAATCATTTGAATTTCAATACTATATTTTTTATAGTAGCAAAATGTTTGGGATAGGTTTGTAATTTTAGAATGATTAACATAAGATGTTTTAGAATGATACTCAATATAGATATGATCTGGTAGATTAGTCTAACAATAACTTAACTTCCACTCATGAATCTGTACAAATCTAACTCTAATCTAATGGGAACCTAGATAACAATGAAAATCCCCAAAACAAATATAACCATCATCTATCAAATTGAAAGAAAGTTTTATATCATATATAGTGCACTTGCAATTCATAACTTTACCAACTTCATTTGATAATTTACGCTTGCAATTTAAAAACATTAAATTGACCAAACATTTTGGTGTTGTTGTCGAGGAAGTGTAAATAGAAGCCTTAAAAAAAATCAAATAAAAACACGATATGCATAGGGAAAGAGACTCTAGAGGTAGGTTTGTATGTCGAGGAAGAAGTCTTATTCCCACATCATCACTCACTCCACCACGACAACATAGTGCCATACCACCCACACAAACTCGAATTCCATCCATAGCAGGCAAATATAGACATTCTAAAGTCTTGAGATCCAAAATCCAACCTAAAGGTTCACCAACTTCATCAACAAAAGTTGTAATCAAAGTAGATACTACATCCCCAACAATAGGAATAATTTTCCTATATTCAACTAGAGAACAACTTCTAGCTCAAGAGTTGGACGTTCCTATTGAAGAAGAGGAAAAGAAACCTACTTCAAACCATTGATAGAGGAACCAGAAGAACTAGAAGAAAAGATAGATAATCCCATTGTAGAACTAGATATTTATTCTAAGGAATTCATCATGGCTGAAAAGGGAGAAGGAGAAGTACACAATGTCAATGGTGAACAACATAGGATTGGAGGAGGAGGAGGAGGAAATAGAGGAGGTGGAAGAGGAGGTGATAGAGGTAGAGGAAGAGGATATCCAAAACCTTTTGGATTCCCGATCGTTGGTGTGGATACAACATTAACAATGAAAAACATCTCGCCTTCTATAATCCCTAATTTTCATGGAATAAGAAGTGAAGACCCAGAGACATTTCTCTTTGAATTTGAAGTATTATGTAGATCATATGATTATCTACATGATGCTCAAAAACTAAAATTCTTCACTACTACCTTAAAGGATTCAGCATTAAAATGGTTTATGAGTTTAGGAACGAATTATATAAGAACATGGGCACAAACGAAAGAAGCATTTTTGGAGAAATACAAGGATTATTTTATGCCTCATAGCATAAAAGATGTAGTCTTTAAAATGGTACAAAAAGAATATGAAAATCTTGAAGATTTTGTCAAAAGATATGTTTATAATATTAAAAGGGAAAAAAATGAATAATCTGGATGAGTAAAATTTGAATGCTCTCTTACAGGATCCATTAAAGATGAGTGCAATCTAATGGCAAAAGGTGATATTTCTCAATTACCATTTGCAGATATTTGTGATCTATGTGTACATATTTCAAGAGGTAAAGCAAGAACATGGAAAATTCCAAGGGATCCTCTTTTGTCAAGAGTAAATAAATCTGCAGTCGGGACAATAACTAGGGCAAAATTAGGTAGTTTACTTGATAATTTTAAGACATATATTTTAGGGAGTCTTAGTGAGCAAATTGAACCCTTAAAATACAAAACAAGCAGAAAGCTGAAAATGTTGCATTTTCCGTCTTTTGTCCTAGGTGTAGAAAGAAACATGCTCTAAGAGAGTGTCCTTTAGATTTAAAAAGCATAGAAACATGTGTTATATGTGCAGAAAATCAAACTACAAAAGAATGTTCCTCTATACCAAGTCTTAAGGTTGTGTTCAGTGAAGGAATGCCAAATCAGGTATACCCTCTTTACTTTATTTCAAAAAGACCATGGAAAAAACCTCAAACAAATCAAACTCAAGGCTTTAATCCTCAACAATTTGCACAATCTTCACAAAAGAATTTGAATCCACCTATGTCATAGCAACTTTCGTCTCAACCACAATCTTGGAATCAAGGATGGAAAAATCCTTATGGAAGATATTCTCAATATCAATAATATCCGCCACCCTATCCAAATTTTCCACCACAGTACTTCCCTCAACCCAACCAGTTACCTCAAATTCAAGCTTAAAATGAAAATCCACAACTTTCTTTGTCATTTCCAAAAATACCAAATCAATTATCCATTCAACCACTCCCAAATCCAAACAATAAAACTTCACAACCTGTTTATAACTTGGAAGGACAAAATCCTCAAACTTATATGATAACTCCATTAGATTTGAATAATGTTCAATTAAGGTCTGGTAGAGTATTAGAAAGGAAGAAACCATCTCTTATTATTCATGAACAGAAAAGAATTCTCAGAAAGATAATAATGACTCTGAAGAAGGATATTTCCTTCCTTGGAAAGGATATATATATATATATATTCTAATAATACTGCTATTATAGAACAACCTTCAGTATCTGTCCCAAGACCACCTTTTCCTGAAACGTTGAAAATCGATAGAGTAGAAAAAGAAATCATATTGTCTAATTATGATATGTTAGATGAATTGAAAAATGCCTGTCTAAAAATTCCTTCATTACAAGAAATAAAAGAAACGTTGATTTATGCAAAAAAAATAAGGAATTGAGTGCTCAAGGATCAGGAAGAAAAAGAAAAGAAATAAAAAGAATTCAATTAGTCGAGAGAATTGCAAATATCAAGATGGGGAAGACAACAATTCAAAACTATTTAGATCTAGGAAGCCCCATTGTGAAAACACACACCAATGGAACTAAAATAGCAAACACACTAATTGATCTAGGAGTAACCATAAACATAATGAGCAAACAAACTATGGATAAATTGGAGCTTCCTGATCTTCAATACACACCAACATTGTTACGATTAGTAGATAGGTCTATAATTAAACCTAATGGTGTGATAGAAGATATGGTATCCTTATATTCTTGGGAGTATCCTGTTGATTTCATGATTTTAACACCCAAGAATAATTTAGGAGGACATCCATTAATTTTAGGAAGGCCATGGTTAGCTACAGTCGATGCTTTTATCAATTATAAATCAGGAGACATGTTTATCTCAGATGGAAGCTCGACAAAGAAATTTACATTGTAAACCACCTGCAAAAACAATGATAGAAGTAGAAAATCAAGAATGGATAGATGATGATAATGATATACGACCAGTTTTCACTGTTGCACAAATAAATTAAGATGATCAAATTTTAAAGTCAATAGAAAATAATGAACCCTGTTTATATTGTGACAATAGTCAGGATTTTTAAGAACAATGTAATATTGAATATCTATCATCTAGACAAATGTGTTTACATTCTATGGAATGGAAATTCTTCAATAGAAATTTTTCCACGGAAAATTTTGAACATTAATGAAAACCTGGAAGAATTATAGAAAAAGCAAGTAGTAGAAATATTGCAAACGCACTCTTCTGCATATGCATGGGAATACACTAATATGAAGGGAATTAATCCTAAAACTTTCATGCATCATATTTATATTGAAGAAAATGCTAGACCAGTTCAACAATCACAAAGAAGAATGAATCCAAACTTAAAGTAAATTGTCAAAGAGGATTTGTAGACACTGTTAAATGTAAATTTCATTTATCCAATATAAGATAGTCAATGGGTTTCACCCCTAGTAATCATTCCTAAGAAAAATGGAAAATGGAGAGTATGCACTGATTATAGGGAATTTAATAAAACTACTTTGAATGATAATTTTCCACTTCCTTTCATAGATTAAGTTTTAGATACATTAGCAGGAAAAAAATATCTCTCATTCTTGGATGGTTTTAGTGGGTATAATGAAATTCAGGTTGAACCTGAAGATCAAGAAAAAACCACATTCACCTTTCCATGGGGGACTTATGCTTACCGGGTACTTCCTTTTGGATTATGCAATGCCCCATCAACATTCCAAATAGCAGTGCTAGGAATTTTATCTAATCTTATTCATGATTGTGTGGAAGTGTATATGGATGATTTTATAGTTGATAGAAATTCTTTTGAAGAAGCACTTGAAAATTTAGAAAAAGTTCTCATAAGATACAAAGAAGCAAATATTTCATTAAGTCATGAGAAATGTTTTATGATCTTTAATGAAGGAATTGTTTTAGGTCACCGTATTTTAGGAAATGGAAATAAGGTAGACTCATATAAGGTAGAAATTATTTCCAAAATATCAATCCCAAGTTGTCAACGAGATGTTAGGATTTTTCTTGGTTTTACTGGATATTTTAGAAGATTCATAGAAAACTTCACAAAAATTGCATCTCCACTCTTCAAATTACTCACCAAAGACTGTGAATTCAATTGGAACTCTAATTGGCAAAAGGCTTTTTAGACTTTGAAAAAGAAAATTTTTGAAGCACCTATCTTGAAAGGACCTAAATGGAAATTTCATTTTAATATATCAACCGATGCTTCAGACACGGCCCTAGGAGTTGTGTTAGGAAAAAAATACCCACTCCTTATGTCATTTATTATACCAGTAAAAATTTAACTCCTACGGTGCTAAATTATACTGTAACTGAAAAGGAGTTTTTAATTATCATTCGTGCCATTAATAAATTTAGACATTGCATCATTGTCTTTGAAATTTGTGTTCATATAGGCCATTATACCATTAGATATTTAATGAACAAACCAATAACTAATGATATAGTAACAAGATGGTTGTTGGATGTGGTTTTTTTACCTATTTTCTGCACATTCTTTCCCCAGCTTTAACCCTTCTATCCTCCAGGCCTATGACTTTCCATGATCAATTTCCCTGTTTTCTCACCTTTATAACCTATTCTAGGTCATGTTACTTTGTCGTATTTTACTAAATAATACTATTCTTTCTTCATTTTTGTGGCTAACTAGGAGAGTATTGGAGAAGTATTTTTGGAAGATCTTCTTCTTTTCAGGAGATTGCTCGTGAGAACAAAGGTACGTAGCAGACAAGCAGCGTGGATTAACCATAGAGAAGGATAGAACAGTTCGTTGTTACACCCTGGATGTTGTCACAGGTTGTTGTTACACATTGGATGTTGTTACAGTCTGCTATTACACATTGGATGTTGTTACAGGATGTTGTTACTCTAAGCATTGATACAAGAGTCTATTGTTACACCAAGGGTGTTGTTGTTAGTGATTTCGTAACATCCCAAACTGCTATTCACTCGGTGTTGTTACGCCGAAGCTGGAAAATGTGGGTACTATTCCACATAACAATTGTCAGTAGTAGGAATTGTTTATTTTTTAAAGAAATAGACCCAAACGTTGCAATCCTAACTTCTGTATATTTGTATTTAGAAATAGGTTGTAACTACTTTTATTTTTTATCAGCATGAGAATCATGAGATTCTCATGACTAATCTGTTTCTAATTTTGAGTATGTAATAACTATAAAGGAACTCGATCTTTCATGTAGAAGGACATGACATATAGAAAAGTATTGTTTCTCTGCTACTGTAACTCTGAATTTATTTTTAATATTAATCGGCATGGTGATGTTGTTACTGCTCTTCAGCTGATTCGTTAATTACTTTTTTGTTATTCCTGCAGCCTACTGAGAAGGGCCCTCCTTTTTGGCAGGGACTATAGTGATAGAGGTAGTGTACATTCTAGTTTAGCTAATTAATTTATGGTTTCTCGTTGTTGTTGTAAAAATTGTGGGTTACATTCGTTGTCATTTCAATTTGCATTATGTTGTTACACTAAGTTAATCAACAGAATGGTAGTAACCAACTAGAGTAAATATTAATTCCTGTGTGGCATGCCTTTACTTTAATAGTTGCGAAGTGTGATTAATTTTGTAGAGTGTTTTTTGTCTACATGAATGGTTTGATTCAGCAATTTGGTTCAATGACATATTTTCTTATTTTCTGTATTTTCTCATTCTTGGTTGTAGTGTATCAGCACAAATAGTGCTAACTCCATTGAAATAGAAATACCTACCCTGGGTTGACAATTAAATGTTGCAGTCTCGGTCAATTAGGATTAATTAAAACAGCACTATATTTTGGCATCGTTGCCGGCAATGGCAGTTGACGATATAGTCAACCAAGTCATTTGTTTGATATAGAGTGTTCCTAGTCCACGATTGTTGGGCGATAAGACAAGAGGTAAGAACCTACGCATTGCTCTAACATACCTGGGCGGGCTCACCACTGTAGAATACTGAGACACTTAGGGTGTGAATTAATACACATAGAGTCCATGTGTGAAACTATATGAATTATGGAGATACCAAAACTACCCCCATCCTAATTAGTCACAGGAAAAACGGATCATAAAAAGGAAAGGACGAGTGTAGATTTAGGAAGGAAAACATTCATCCAGGAACTAATCTCTAAGACAGAAAAAGAACAGTCCAAATCTCAAAGGGATGCAAGGAAAACAAGGCTTCAGAAAGTTGTTACTCCCATAGAAAAAGCAAAAACCTCTGATTCCTCTATCTCAGGACCATATCATTCGAAAGCTAGCACCCATACCCCCAAGACCAAGAATCTGATTCAAGGGCAGGAGGGGGAAGCTAGTAGCTAGAACTTGAGGACCGAGGGGCAAGGGGACATAGAGGGGGAACATCGAACACCCGAGATGGAAGAACACCTGTTGGTTTATCAATACCTAGATATAGGTAGTGCGGTGAAACAGCCAGCCCCAAGGACATCTGAGTCACTAATCACATCTAGGAGACCATCACAAGAACCGTTTGAAGGACGTCTACTACAACAAGGGTTAGAAGGATTAGTCATGGGGGACAATAATGGCAACAATTCTAAAACAGATGATACTATCACCACCTTTGAGTTCCCAGTCGAGGATATCAAAGGTGAAGCTCCTATGAAAAATATTCCTCTATCATCCTTACCATCCTTCCAGGGGATGACTATGGAAGATCCAGACACCTTTCTATTTGAGTTCGATGTCATATGCAGAAGTTATGATTATACCTCAGATGCACAGAAATTAAAATTATTTCCTACTACTTTAAAAGGGACAGCCTTGAGATGGTTCTTGGGATTGGGCTACACTTCTATTCGAACATGGAATGACATGTAGGAGACGTTCTTATCAAATTACCAAGACTATTGCAGAACCAGGGACTTAAGGGAGAAGATATTTAGAATGACACAGAAGGAGGATGAAAGCCTAGAAGATTATGTGGAGAGGTTCCACTATAATTTGCAAAGGTCTAAACATAGCGATTTAGCCCAAGAAATCTTGAATACTATATTTATAAGAGGAATGAGGGATGACTGCCTTGATACCTTGAACCTATTAGGGAAGGGGGATATATCGCAAGACCCATTCACTGAAATTGTAAAGATCTGCCTAAGATTCTCTAGAGGATCGTCCAAGGGGAGGAGCACAGTTCGAGATGCCTCTGCCTAGATACAAAAATATGCAGGAGGGGGAGAAACCAGAGCAGAGATCGGGAATTTGTTTGAAAATTTCAACACGGATATCCTCAGTACTCTTTATGCCTAGATAACGACAACGAAGATCAAGAAGACACAACCAGAAGGTGACACACCTCTGGTTATGTTCCATCTCAATTGCCAAAAGGAACATCCTTTGAGGGAATACAAATTGAATAGCATTAGCTTGTGTAATATTTACGAGCTAGAACATTCTACATGACAATGTCCGGAGCTTCCTAAATTGAAGGCAGTACTTAGATAGTCAAGCGAGGAAGTGCAATCCTCTTATTTCATCGCACCAAGGAGACCATGGCAACCATGACCTCTAGGTATGTCTCAATACTTTTTCCCTTTCAATTTGTGGAACAATGCATATAATACTCAGCACTATCTGTGGCAATATCCTATTCCTCCTTCAGCACAGTTTCCTTCACCCTAGAACTAGTGGTCTCCATATCCCTCTGTCCAATATCTTCAATCTCAACCATATCCTTGGAACCATAACTAGAGAGGAAATGCCCAGAATTCAACTTTTCATGAATTACCCATGCAACAACACCTGCACTTACCTCCTTTCCAAACTCCTTCTCCTCCACCACCTATGTTACCCCAACTACATGTTCAACCTAACCCAAAACTAAATAATAAAACATCTCAGGGCATAGAGGCTCTGACTACCTTCCAAACCTACCTTATTACCCCCCTGGGGCTTAATGAAATAAAATTGCGATCTTCCAAGGTAATTAAACCAAGTCAATCCCATGTCATTACATAGGAGGAATGTGAACCATCTAGAAGAGATGTCGGAGGCTCTAAGATGGCTACTATGCCCACAACAGCCGATTCGACTGTCATAACTCAGGACCCTCCATACCCTCAGAGTTAGGCTAAACCTAGGATAACTTCACAACATGAATCTAACTTTCTTAGAGAGTTGAAAAATTTGCATGTACGAATCCCTCTACTACAAGCCCTTAAAGAAGTACCTATTTATGCTAAAATAGTGAGAGATTTGTGCATCAACAAACCTAGGAGGAAGCCTAAAGACCCTGCCACCATACATGTGATGGGGAAATTATCTGAATTAATGTTTTCTCAACCTCTCCTAACTAAGTATAATGATCCAGGAAATCCTACAGTCACTGCCTACATTAATGATCAGCCCATATCTAACACATTGATTGATCTTGGGGCTACCATTAATGTAATGACAAAGGACCTCTTTACTGCTCTTGGGCTATAAGGACTTAGACATACTCCTACTGTACTTGAATTGTCAGATAGGTCCCGTGTCAAACCCGAGGGGGTGTTGGAGGATATCATGATTACAATATCTTCCTAGAGGTATCCGGCTGAATTTCTTATCTTTCAAACCAAAGACGATTTCAGGGGACATCCTTTGATCCTAGGGAGACCTTGGATGGTCATTATGGATGCATTTATAGGTTGCAAATCATGATCTATGGTGATCTCGGATGGCCAAGCAACAAAGAACCTTATCCTTTACCCCCTAAAACCAAATATAGATGTATAAAACCCTTGGTAGGATGAGCTTGAGCCTGAGTTAGATCTTTCCCTGCCACTCCTCACTCTAGGGAAAACCTAGTATTTCAAGGATCAGATAGAAGATGATGTCATTAATGGTTTTATTAGTAACTCTCTTTCTGTCACTTATGCTAAAAATGTGAATGAGGAAGACGAGGTGGAAGATATAGATTTTGCACAAATGAGAACCGTTCCAAATATTGACAGCAATCCGATTGAGATAGAACCTGTAAAGTCTTTGAATATTAACCCCAACTTAACTGCTGAGAAAAACCAGTTGCTGGTACAACTGTTGTAGAAATACAAAAAGACATTTTCATGGGACTATATGAATATGAAAGGGATCCACCCTAACCTATGCAGTCACCGGATTTATTTGAAGGATGGTTTCAAACCAGTCAGATAACCACAACGCCGCATGAACCCTCCACTAAAGGAGGTGGTGAAGGAAGAACTATAGAAATTCTTGAGTGCTAATTTTATTTACCCAATATCTGACAGTCAGTGGGTGTCGTCTCTTGTCATCGTTCCTAAAACAAATGGCAAGTGGAGAGTTGATGTAGATTACAGAGAAATCAATAAATCCACTCAAAAGGACCATTTTTCCCTACCATTTATAGGTTAGATCCTTGATACGCTTTCCAAAAAAAAATTCTTTTCATTCTTGGATGGATTTAGTGGCTAGAATCAAATATAGATTTCCCTGGAGGATCAAGATAAAACAACCTTCACTTGCCCTTGGAGAACCTTCACATATAGAGTGCTCCCTTTTGGACTCTGTAATGCGCCAACAACCTTTCAAAGGGAAATAATGGGAATTTTTTCTGACTTGTTGAATGACTCTCTCGAAATCTTCATGGACGATTTTACACCTTATGGATATGCTTTTGAAACAGCATTACTTAATCTGGAAAAAGTGTTGGAATGTTGCGTATAGACTAATGTTGCTTTGAGCACTGAAAATGTAACATGATGATGACCGAAGGGATTGTGCTTGGACACTACATTAATATTGAAGGAATCAAGGTAGACCCTGCAAAAATAGAGGTAATTCTGAAAATTCCAACCCCCAAAATGCAAAAAGAGGTACGTAGTTTCTTGGGGCATGCAGGGTATTACAGGACATTTATAGAAAAAATTTCAAAAATTGCATTGCCATTATTTTCCTTACTCATGAAGGATGTCGAATTTTTGTGGACAAGGAAGTGTGAGCGGACCTCTTTAAAATTGAAATGTTGTGTATCAGCAGCTCTGGTCTTGTAAGGACTTAATTGGGAATTGTCATTTCACATAGCTATAGATGCATCTGATATTGTTGTAGGTGATGTTTTGGGCCAACTAGAGAATAAGAAACCTTATGTTATTTACTACATAAGCAAAAATCTAACCCCGGATGAGCTCAACTACACAGTAACCGAGAAGGAGTTCTTAGCAGTCGTGCACGCCATCAATAAATTCTGACATTAGATCACCGTATATCAATTATTTTGTGCACACTGACCATTTTGTCATTCATTTTCTAATGAATAAACCACTTACCAATGGTACGATTACAAGTTGGTTATTGTTGTTACAAGAATTAGATATCACAATTGTTGATAAACCTGGAAAAGATAATGTAGTAGTTGATTTTATTTCTAGGTTAACTATTGATGACAATTACATTCCTACTGAGGATTCTTTCCCAGATGAATATCTTTTTGATATTTCTACTTACTCACCTTGGTATGTAGATATAGCCAATTATCTTGTTGCAGGGAAGTTTCCATAGTATTTGTCCTCCAAGGAGAAAATAAAGATCATACAACAAAGTGCTACATATACCTGGATAGATGGGAACCTCTATCACGTTGGACCAAATTTCTAGATTAAACGTTGTGTTAGATAAGATGAGGTCTTTGACATCCTTAAAGCCTGACACGAAGAACCTTGTGGGGGGCACTTTGCAGAAAAATGGACAGGATACAAAGTCCTTTCAATAGGGTATTATTGGCCAATAATATTTCAGGATGCCAAGAAGTTTGTGAAGGGGTGTGATATTTGTCAAATTGATGGGACAACCACTGCAATCAAATGAGTTGTTGTTACAACCCTAAATCGTTTTAGAACCTTTTGAGAAGTGGGCCCTAGATGTTGTTGGACCAATTAATCCCTCATCTAGACAGAAATCTTACATCTTGGTCTGCACTGACTATGTCATAAAATGGGTTGAGGCAAAGGCACTAACCAGAGCCACAGACTAGGTTGTCTCAGACTTTATATTTGAAGACATCTTTGTACGATTTGGCATACCCAGGGAGATAGTCACAGATGGAGGGCCCGAATTCACATCTCATAAGATCCTGGAGTTTGTTGAAAAATATAAAATCCATCATAGAATCACAACACATTATCATCCATAAGAAAATTTCCAAGTGGAAAGCACTAACAAGGTCATTAAGGGGATCCTTACTAAGACTATGTCCAATCACTGAAGGAATTGGGCTGATAAACTTCCAAAAGTGTTGTGGGAAAATAGGACTACATAGAGGAATACCACTAGATTCTCACCATATGAACTTATGTATGGTAAAAACCCCTTATTCCCCATTGAATTTGAAATCAAGACACTAAGAACATCATTTCATGTCAATTTGGATTTGGCTACAACACAAAAGTAGATATTGAACCAACTCAATGAATTGCAGGAGAAACAGTTAGATTCTATCCAACAAATAGAGATTATCCAGAAGTGTTGCACAAAAATTGTCACCTTGACATTCTGCAATCTGTGTGAGTCCATCACCACTCATAATTTCCTCCTTTGCAAGTCTTAAGCCTCAGTTCTTCATATCAAGCCTTGAAAATAAGAGAAAGCCCTGAAAATTCTATAAAACTCTGGTCCCACACTTTCTCTTAGCATTACCTACGGCCCGCACCTAATGGTCATGTCCCCTGCGCACCTGACTGCTCTGTCTCTGTGTTATGGGTGTGGAACCCTGTAAAAGTTAAAAAGAAGCAAGTATATTCTTAAAAACTCACTTTAAGTCATTTCTAGAAGCTTCTGGAAGGAATCTTGAGGTGGAAAGTTTGCTCCTTTAAGGTTCATGTATCCCATACCTTAAAGAGCTAACCCCTTGATGTGAGGAGCTTATCCCTTTGAAGGAGGACTCTATCCCTTCATAGGTGGACCTGTCACCTCCTTCCTTTGCACTATAAAATGAAGCATTGGGCTGGTTACTAGAGAGGTTGAAAGCTGAATATTTTTGAGGTGAAATGCTACTGGAACTTAGTCTTCCTAGTTGAACCTTTGTGGGGAGAGATGACATACCTCTTTGATCTCATTTGTAAGAGTGTGAGGCTTGTCAAAGTAAAGGAGATTCCTGTTTTCGAACCCTGGGAAGAGCTTGTACAACATCAAGGCACCAAAGGTTGTAAGGTTCTTCTATTTCAAAGTTAATACAAATAAGTTTATTTTTCTCAAAAAGCTATGTGTTATGGTCTATTTTATGGATTCCTTGATCACCATAATGAACATGATTTATGATATTGGCTATGCAGGTGTTATTTGATGTGTTCTTGTTTTTTATTATAGGTTCTCAAAAGGAAACTCTTTCAGACGATTGAAGGATGCCTACTACAAACTAGCGTTGGACTTAAGGTAGGATCTAAACACCTCTATAGTTTTTATTAATGAATCGCAAAATGTTTAGAGAAAGGTAGATTTTCTTGTTCTGCTTGTTGCTAGATATCTTTTGATACTAGGGAGATCGGCCTTGTCCGCAAGATCAATTTATCCCGCCAAAAAATTGGCGACTCCACTGGGGAGCTGAATTTGGTTTTTGGTTTTCCTTTGTTTTTGACTTGAGAAACTTGTTCTTGTTTCTAGTTTTTGCTTGATGTGTGTTAGATTGGGTAGTTTGTAGGATTTGGATTATTTTTTGTTTTCTCAAAATTTTCAGAGGACCGCACTTTCTTTTTACAAACAGTGCGGGTATCTCCGCACTTTCTTTTTACAAACAGTGCGGGTATCTCTGCACTGTTCTTTTACTGCACAAAGCGGTACCGCATCTGGTTCTTCTGGAAGCCTGTGGATGCTGTGAAATTTTTTGAAAAACCTAAAATTTTTTCTTCTAGTTAAGTTTAGGTTTCAATTATGACTTTTAGTGTCTACCCAGATCTGCATGTGTTCTATCAAAAATCTCTTGTGAGTAAGTTCCATTGGTATTTTTGTGTTAGATGATTTTCTAGAAGTTTTGCATGCATGGATTGGTTTTCACTCGGTCTCTATAGTATCTCAAAGATTAGAAGCCTAAGAAACCTTAGATCACCTTGGTGTCTTTTTGTCTTCTTGATGAATTTGACTGGTTTGTGACATTCGTCCTTGGTGAGAAATAGATTTCATTTTCTCTTTGCAAATATTTGAACGAACTTGATTATAAGTTTTGAATTTCATTTTTATAAAAAAAAACATAGCTGGATGTTTTTGGATTGATTTTTTATTCTGAATGAATTAATCCTTAGTTTACTAAATAACTAAGTAAAACATCCTCAAAAAGATTTGAAGCTTTTACTTTGATTAGGTTTTTAGAAGTTTTTAGATCTCAAGATTAGTTTTTGTAGTTTTGAGTGTTTTCTAGAAATTGTAGTCTCTTTTGAAAGAATCATTTTTTTTGTAGATTTTTGAGTGTTTAAAAAGAAAAAGGATTTATTGTGAGCATACTTAGTAGTCTCATTTTGAGTTCTTATTGAAAAATACAAAAAGATGTTCTTTTCATTTACATGTTGAAAGAAAGATTTGTTTTTCAAAGAATTGCATTCTCAAACTCTTTCTTTTAGCTAGAAATTCATTAAAGGAAAAACGGATTGTTTATCATTCTTAGGTGCATTTTTTAGTGTTTGGAGTCGAGTCTTCACACCATCAAAGTTTCATTTCCATACTTATTGACTTAAGAAACAACCCATAAAAGTAACACTTAATTAAAATTGATCTAGCAATCTTTTTTATTTCTAGAGCTCTTATCACCAATATAGCTTAGGCTAGTAGCTTGGAGTAGGGAGTAATTAACTCTCCAAGATAGTTAAAATAATAAAGTAGCTATATCTTGCGGTAGGAAATAAATCCAATTGTAACTGATATACTCTGGGAAGCTCCTCTTAAAGGAGTCAATCACGAGATCATGTCCGAACCTTTGAGACAATCAAGTTTGTCTCATTGGGAAAGATAGAAGATTTTCATGTATTATAAACAGTAAACCTCAGATTAATCATTGTTGAGGAGCCTGGGGTCACTTGTTGGTAAACCTTGGATTGATCATGTTGAGGAGCCTTTAAGGGGATTGAGCTTTTTTACTCTGCCCTTGCACGTAGATCAGATCGTAGATTGTTCCCCCAGCTATATTTTTTGTTGTTGGTAACCTTAGTGTCCATAAACTTATGATTATTTCCTAAGGTGACGGTGAAGGACGGGTCTCATTGTACCTGGAACAGACGTCGATTAGACTCACTTGGACTCTCTGGGGGATTCTCTTCACTCGAGAAAGTTTTGTGAAGAAACTTGTGCCAGTCTGTTTCATTAAGCAAGTTTTCGGGGTAACTATTCCAACCACCCTTTCTGTATTGAATTCTACGACGTTGGATTTCATCACCAACTAGTGTTTTTGGTACAGAAAGTTATTGTTTATGTGTGGTTTGAACTCTTAGATTTTTTAGGCATGTCATTCAATTATTTGGTTCTTTAGAGACTTTAGGTGGTTTTATTGAAATTTTCTTTGTTTGCGTGTGAGTAATTAAATATTTAATCATGGTTAAATTACCAATACAATCCCATAGACTTCGGGGGAAACCTCTTGAATATACACCAAGCCATCTTGAAGGGATACGAGCTCTTGTATCACCTAGTGATAGTAGATTTGGGTCACCGGAAGACGGAGAGTCATATTTAATTTTTCATCCTGATTATCAAGTACAGACAACGGAGTATATTTCTGAGCCAATTTCACTTTCCAAAGTTACTGGTAGTTTTTCTACTACTAGTGAATTAGCTGAAGAACCTGAAATTTCTGAGCCTGAAACTGAACCTGCTCCTACTTCATCTTCAGGATTTGCTCCTCCAACTTCTAGTGGTCCTGGTTCACCCAGGGTAGGAAGTATCATTACCCAAAATCTTCCTTCTGGACTCATTACTATTGAAGAACTTGTTATTCCAAACGAAGATATAATTATCCATGAAAATGAACCAACTTTAGAACTTAAGGAGCGTGAATCAATTTTCTACAATCCTTTTAGGAGTGACGCTTGGTACGTATCATTGACAAACTTTTTAAAAAACCTGGGTCTTAGTTTTTCACCACCTCGAATTCCTTTTCATCCTATGCCTAGAGGTTATTATCCTCCTTTGAATATGTCGAGACACTCATCCATTTTTTTCTCAAACACTAGAAGCATTTTTATATGGTGGTCCTTTTGTTCCTTCGGGGTATCAGTCACTCACTGGTACTTTTTCAAGAGCATCTCCTTGACCAATTGAACATGAGATATCAACTGGTAATAACGAAACTCAAGTGTCAAGCATAGAATAAATTCTTATGATGTCTAGTACTACTCCAAATCCACAACCTCAAGGTATTCAATTAACGCCTGGGGGGCAACCCCAAGGTAGTCAGTTACCGCCTGGGAGGCAACCCCAAGGTAGTCAGTTACCGCTTAGGGGATAACCCCAAGGTAGCCAGTTATCACCTGGGGGGCAACCTCAAGGACAATACATACCATTAGGATAGTATATACCTCAAGGTCAACCCTAGATTCAGTACATACCTCAAGGTCAACCCTAGTATCAATATATACCTCAAGGTCAACCCTAGTTTTAGTATGTGCCTCAAGGTTATCAACCTCAAGGTCAGTACCCAACTCAAGGTTTCCAACCACCTTTTGGTCAACCATTTGTACAAGGGATAGGAAATTACTTCTCAATCATCAGCCTTACGCTCAACCTGGTTATGGTCCTCAATATGCTCAACCTTTTATGGGTCCATACCCCGAAATGAACATGGTGTGGGATCCATCTCAACAGACTTTGCAACTGAATGTGCAGTTATCAAATCAACCTGGACAACCTTTGGTTTCTAGTCCAACCCAGCAACCTGTCCAGCCTACTGTTCAAAATTTTGCACTTGGTGTAGTTCATCAGTCTGGACCCAGTTCACCTCGAACTTTGCCTCAAACTGCTGCTACAACTACTGCAGCTTCTGTTCAATCTACCCCACCTACTTCTGGAGTATCGTCAGCTCAAGTTTCTACTATTCCTGTATCAACTCCTCAAGCCTCTTTACCACAGTCAGGACCTAGAGTTCAAACTTCGGTTCAAATGCCTGTAGGACAACCTAGTCCAAGTATGGTTGTCACAAGTCAACCGCAATTCACTTATCAACCGTACCAAGGACAATACCAATTCGGTCCTAATGTGCAAAACCCAATTTATCATAATCAACCATACCCTGCATATACTTATCAGCAACCTCAACAACCCCAATTTGGTCCGGTTAAATCTGGTTTTCCGGGAGGATATAATATTCCAAATGCAAATCCAATTCTAGGTTATCCTGGATATCCTCCTCCTGGGGCTGGTCTTGTTACCCAAGGTTTTCGCGACCCAAATCATCAGTTACATTTTATTGCAACTTTGTATTTACCTGATTTGTTGCGCCTTACAAACGATCCAATTAACTATCTTCTGTATTAGCTGCCAATGCCTAATAAGTTGCCCAGTGATATCCCGAAGTTCGATGATAAGTCAGGAGAGGATCCGTCAAATCATGTGATGACTTATCACCTCTAGTGTGCATCTAATTCCATTATTGATGATTCAATTTGTTTACATCTTTTTCAATGCACTATGATTAGTCTTGTTGCCAAATGGTACATTGAGTTACCATGAGGCTCTTTTTATAATTTTAGTCAGTTAGCCACTGCTTTCTTAACTCATTTTCAGTTGCCTGTTAGATAAGACAATGGCATGGAATTATTAACTTCATTAAAACAATCAACATCCACATATATTTCAGATCACATTCATGAATGGCGACATAGACGATGTTTAGTGAAAGTTTTTATTCCGGATCAAATTTTAGCAGAATGGTTTGTTAAATCATTATTACCTAAAATCGCTGAATATGTAGGGCAGGAGTTGTTACTAAAGAGCAAGTAATTTCTCAGGCTCAGTACCTTGACCTCGTTTATACACAGTCAGGTACTTTACATGAAAAAATCCCCGACCTTCTGAAACACAATCAAATAACTGCAGCTCCTTCAGGGTCTCATGCCGCTAATGGTATGATTGGTTTAGTTAGTACTAAAAGCAAGAAGAAATCTTCAAAGAATTCTTCTCCTATTATAACTTTACTAGATTCCCCGACAGGAGACTCTTCTATGGAAATTCCTGCCGATATTCATGTCGTAGAATCATCTACGACCAAATCAACATCCGGCAGTAAAAAGAAGGGGAAGAAGAAAAATAAACAAAACTCAAAAGAGAAATTAGATAACAATGAATCTACTGATGAGAAACGTAAACCTCGATATCCTTGTCTCATTTGTGATGAGGAGCATTTTACAAGAGACTGCCCACATCAAGCTGAGGTTTCGAAAATCGTCAAAGGTTCCCAAACACCTGCTGTCTTGAAGGATCCTTTTCCTAGCCAAGATAGTAAGATGATCGGTTCTTCCTCAAATGCCTCAGAAGAACCCATTATGATGATGTCTCATGTCAGGATTGCGACGCGATCACAAGATTATGGTAGTAAAAATCTTGTTGGTGGGAATGAAGCAAAATCTTCTAATTCAAACCCATCAACTTCAACTCCTTCTGGTTATAATCTGCTACAGATCGAGAAACCTAACCCTGACTTAGTAATCAAACCGCCTGCTAAAGGTATACTTCGGAAGTCAACTTTCAATCCACATGCCAGAGCTTCTCATAATTATAACATTGTTGAAGACTTAGCTATTTCCCCTTTAGCAATGTCAGCTTTAGAGGTGCTGCAATCATGCCCAGCACAACATAAATTACTATTGTCGGCTATAGGAGCTATTGACATTCAGGATTTGAACCTTATAATCTTCAATTTAGAGAATAGTACACCCCGCTTACCTTGTTGGGTTGTGTTATATTCTTTCCATGACTAACCTACGTAGTGAACCGGGGGATTAGAGGAGGGGTGGAGCCCCCCCTTCGTTGCGCCGATTGCGCAACGGGGGAGTCACAGGGGGGGCGACAGCCCCCCCTGTCGGGGGGGTTTGAGGGAGGCGGAGCCCCCCCTTC
>APFE030786891.1:817-15066 GCA_000404065.3 Pinus taeda | reverse complement strand
ATTTTCTTGTCTTGGTACTCAGTTAGCTCATAACTCATCTTATCATCCTCAATCTGATGGGAAAACTAAGATAGTAAACAAATGTTTGGAAGGATATCTTTGTTTCTTTGTATCTGATAAACATACATAATGGGTCAAATGGTTGCCTCTGGTTGAATGGTGGTAGAACACTTCCTTCCATACTGCAGCAAAAATGGCCCCATTTATGGCACTTTATGGATATCATCCACCGTCCATCACATCATATTTAAGAGAAAATTGTAAGGTTCAAGCAGTGGAAGATCACATCGAGCATCAACAACAAGTTCTCCAACTCTTAAAGGATAACCTCACTTTGGCATAGAATAGAATGAAACAACATGCATATCAACATCGCAGCGAAAGAAGTTCCGATGTAGGTGATTGGGTATTCCTACGACCACAACCATATAAACAAATGTCCCTCAAGCAAGTTAAGAAGGGTAATAAATTATCACCAAAGTATTACGGTCCGTACAAGGTGTTGCAAAAGATAAGTACTATGGCATACAAATTGGAGCTTCCTGGAGCTTCTCAAGTGTACCTAGTTTTCCATGTTTCATGCTTAAAGAAGGTTATAGGTGACAAGCTCCCAGTTCAAACAATATCGCCAGAACTTGATGAGGAAGGAAAAATCATATTGGAACCTGAAGCAATCACAGAAACAAGAACTCAACAGCTACGAAATCGATCAATTTCAGAGTATCTCATCAAGTGGAAGAACTTACCTGCTAAAGATTCCACTTGGGAGGATGAAAATTTTATACAAAAGCATCCAGAATTACTCAAGCGTTGAGGACAACACTTTTTTGAAGGAGAGGGGCATGTTAGGTCCCTATAATACTAGTGATTCCCGCATTATTATTGTCATTGTAGCCCTTATTGTTATTGTTGTGCCCCTATTGTCCCCATATTGTTATTATTGTGCCCCATAGAAGCCCACTATTATTATTTTTGTGCCCTTATATTATTATTGTTATGTTGGCTTTGATTATATTGTGACCCCTTAGACTCCTATATATATAAAGGAGGTTTTATTATTTGTAGCATCGAAGAATTGTTCGTTTGTGTAATGTAAAGGAGGTTTCCCCCTTAAAGAGGCTGATTTCTAAGTCGTTGATCTATCTTTTCTATCTTTTTGTGAGATGGTTTCATAACATTGTATCCTTCCGGAAGACAAGGGGGGCACTCATTCAATGAATGCTTTAGCAGTATAGGAATCTACCTCCATTTGTGAGACTTCTCCCTTGGTTAGGCCCTTAGTGCTAACTTGGTTGGCTAAGTTTGTTGCCTGCCCTACTGGTGCAAGAGAGTTGTGACCACCAACCACCTTTTGTTTGTTGGCTTGAGGTTCCGAGTGAGCCGGACTAGAGTGTCTTTGCCCATGATGTGAAGAATGCATTGCTTCGGTTCTTGCATTCGAATTAGAGGATGCATGAGGAGGGGGAAAGGGATTTCCCATCACTTTAGATATATTTCTTAAGGTCATTCACATGTGGAGTTGATTTCAAAAATTCTGCCTTCGACTCTTTCCCTGGCTTGTTGCTACTCCCATAGTTGTTTACCAAGCAAATTCTCTATGGCCCAATGGCCATTGTATGCGTTGCTTCTCTCTTGAGTCTCCATAGTATCGATGAGACGGTGGATATGCATTGACATGTCCTCAACAAAATTTTCTTCATCTTGGCCATGCTAGGGAGGGAGAGGTTGGCGTCCACGATCTCTGCCACTTCATTTGGCTCAACCCCTTTCCCTCACCATGATAAACAAACATGTGTAATAACCGTCTCTGACCTGAAACCACTAGCGAATCGCTACCTCTCCCTTCCTCCAACGACCATCCACTCGTAGAGTAGAGAGGTTGAGGGAATGGATGTTAGAATCCATAATGATGGCAGAATTAATATCTTGTTCGAAGCTTAATTTATCTGGCCTTGCCTAAACCTCCATCGCCTAGCTACAATGTATGTGGCATGTGGTGAATCCACGGAATGGCCATCATCCAACCATTCCCATTAACTTATCATGGAAAGTTGGCATGCGGTAGTTGCCCCTCCTCGTTTGTTGCACGAGCACCTAGAGTCGGGGAACAATAAATTTCATATTAAACAAACTCTATCTTTGAATATATTTTAATGTCATTGGAATTCGATAAAGGTTGTTCATGTGATTTATTTTTTGTTTTAATACATTTTATAATTTTATATAAAATAATTCTATGTAAAATTTGTACTTTATGACTTACATATTAGTATTGCTATATAAATTTAATGGTTTATAAATGTCAATAGGCATCGAGATATTTAAGTATCATTTAATTTATGTAGTGCTAAAAATTTGTAATGTCAAGACAAAGTGAAAATCTCAAAAACATCATATAAGTTTTGAAAAGAAAAAACAATTTTAAAACTCTTGATTTCATCTATTAAATCATTAAATCTAAATCATCCATACATTTTTTATTTTCTTAAAAATAAAAATAATAATAACCCTATTCCAAAATAAACCATTCTTAATAACATATTAAATAATGTACATACTATTATCCATATGACTCGTAACTTACATTTGTGTTACCAACTTCATGAGGCTTGGTGGGTTATTTAACTCTTCATAAAATCTGAACTCCCAACGCATGATTTGTGTTACCAACTTCATGAGGCTTGGTGGGTTATTTAACTCTTCATAAAATCTGAACTCCCAACGCATTACATGCCATTTGAAAATGCATGGTCATTCTTTCGATGACCGGTACGTATCAGTTCATAGCTTACATAAATGAGGATCCATAGCTCATGTAAGTGCTTTATACCTATAATGATGAATTAAAGTAGGAGTCACTTGTCACTTCAAAAAAAATTTATTTAGCTATTTTTAAGTTATTATTTTAATTTAACCCTTTCATATTTACAATTATTTAAATTTTTATGGATGAAATTAAATTATAAGTTAAAGTAAGGCTTATTTGTGACACAAAATTTTATTTATTTATAAATTAATTTAACAATTTAATAATGAGTTTAAAATAGATTTCAAAGTTGTTTAAAATGTTATAACTTGACATTTTATTGTTATTTTATTTTTAATTTATTTATATTTTCTTTGGCTTAATATTTCTTTTAAATTAGACTCATGCTTTATATTCATTATTATCATTAATAACTTTTTTGTTGTAATAATAATAATAATTTTAACATCAAGGGAAGTTATGAAGTTATGATGCTCTACTTTACAACACTACACCGCAACCAAATTCTTCTGTTCAGCAAGATCCTATGTTGATACGCCACCTCGCTTTATCTCATTAGATTTGCAGGTCTTCAATGGTCACTCAAGGAGGAGGAGCCCTCGACCCCTCCAACCCACCACATGGGACCATCACGTTTGCTCTTGACCTCCTCTGCCATTCCCTTTAGTTTCCCTCCCCTCTAGGCTCTGACCCAAAAAAATGCCAAAATTGTTGATGGAATTCCTCCCAAGAATGCTGACAACAAGGACTAATCACACCCAAAATTCCCTACATAGATACAAACAAGCACATGCAAAGCAAAATCCATTGTGATCCTGCATCTACACATCCCCCTTGCTAGGTTGAATGAAAACATTCAACACATGGAGGATCACGCCCTAATATGCAAAATTATTAGGATTTATCCAACAATGAAAACCTTCTTATATTGGATCCATCAATGTTGGAAGCCCAAGGCCTATTATGAAGCTAAGCTAGGCTCTAAGGGCTTCTTCGCAATGATTTTCTCAAGATAGGAAGACTTGAAGGCAATACTGGAAGGAGGCACGTACTTCTTCAACTCAATAGGCCTATACATGCACAAATGGATGACAAGATTCAATCCAAACAAGGACTTCTCCTGGCCCCTTGTCTGGGTCCGAATGTATTCACTGTTGTATGAATACTCGAATTCAAAGACTCTCTAAGAAATTAGCACAAACTGGGCAAATTCATTTATATCTCAAGGAAGACCAAGCAAGGCTTCTACATGCGTTATGTCAGGATCTGCATTTACAAGAACATAGTAAACTACCTCCCAAAATCCATAGCCCTCAAATCAAAAGGCAAAGGTTAGTTCCAGACCTTGGACTACAAGGACGTGCCCTTTCAATGCAGAAAATGGCACCATCATGGGTATCTCTTTAAGGACTACCCTCTGAATGAGAAGAAACCATAACCCAAGGACAACAAATTGGTGGACAAGGGGTTCACCAAAATCCCCAACAAAAAGAGGCAAAATAATAAAGCAAGCTCCTCCTTAGCAGCCAAAAGGAAAAATACCAGCAATAATTTTGAGATTTTGGGAGACCTTCTGGAGGAACCACAACAACATTCGTAAGAATAGGCCAAAACCAACAAGTCAAGCCAATATGAGCAACAAGGAATTGAAGGCAGAACCCGCAACCCTGCAGGATCAAACCAATACTCAGCCTAAGTAAGATACCCAAATGGGAGAAGAAGAAGTCTTTGCAGAATTGGAAGGCTTGGATCTAATGGGTCTAGAGGGCGCATGTCATATAAATGCTATCAATATGATCCTATCGACGCAAATCACTCTTCTTGTCGCAACCCTCTAGCGAGCCAAATCTTCCATGCAACTAGGGGTTCAGGCCATTACCACCAAAGATGGAAAGAAAAGCAACAAATATTTTATGAAAAGAGGCCACAAATCCATTCTCCAATGTCTAGACATCAGGTCAATATAAGTAGATCTCTGAGATCCACTATGTTCAACCGTTAGTTTAACCATGAAGATCATATGCTAGAATATCAGGGGAATGAATATCCCTTCAAAACATCGCATCCTATGTTGGAGGATTCAACAGGATCTCTCGACAATCTTGTTCATCCAAGAAACTAAGTGCTCTAGTCTAGCCTTTGAATCAATAATGACTAAGCTTTGGAAATCTACTAAAACCCTAGTTGTTGATGCTGAGGACACGTCCAACAGTTAAGGGATTTTCTAGAACCCATCTCAAGTCAATTTGGAGATGATTCTTCCCAACACCTCCAATCTCTTGATCTCCTTCCACTTGTTAGAAACAAACATACATGGATATATGACAAATATTTATGGGTCCCAGGCCTCGAAAAAAAGTGGAGATGTTGGGGCAACTCTACTCACTTAGGAACTCGATAAACAAGAACAAGTGGATAATTAGAGGGGACTTTAACACCATCACCTCCCTCAATGAAAAGAAAGGAGGAAGGTGCCATCTAAACCTGGAAGCAAAATACCTCGACACTCTCAATGAAGAGCTCAACCTAGTAGACATGAAAACTACAAACAAACTCTTCACTTGGAGCAAAGGAAGAGGGGACATGGCCTAAATCTCCTCTCATCTAGATCGCTTCCTAGTTGCTAAAACTCTGCTCACAATAGGCCAAGAACTTAGCAAAAGTTCTCCCTTCAGCGGGATCAAAGCATTGGCCCATTTCTCTCTCTTGGAGAAATTTTGCTAAGCCTCTCAAGCACCCTTTAAAATTGGAGCAATTTTGGCTTTCTGATGCTAATTTAATAAGTAAAATAGAAGAGTGGTGGTGAATCATGGCCCAATTTATAAGCTCTAAGATGTATGTCTTGCAGCAAAAGCTAAAATAAATAAAGCTCCTCCTCAAAAAATGGAATCAAGAGGATTTTGGTAACATTTTCCAATCCAAGCAAGCCTTGGAGATGGAAATGGCTAAACTCTAGCAGGAAATCATCCTTTGAGATTCATCCAATAAAACAGAATCCAAGGAAGCTGACTTAACCATAAAACTCGAGGCTCGCTATAAGAAAGAGGAGCTTTTTTGGAATCAAAAATCAAGTGTTAGCTGGCTAAAGGAAGGGGAAAGGAACACCTCCTTCTTTCACAAATCAAAAACATGAACATATATATATATAAATATATATATAATAATATATATATATATATATATATAATATATATAATAATAAAACAACCACATCACCTTCCTCCACAATGAGATAGGGGAGATTCTCGAGAGGTAGGAGGACATTGAGTGGGAGTTAGTTAACCACTTTTCAAATCTACTGCAAGAACCATAGTTGGATCTAATTGAGGCCATCAACCAAATAACTGCCAATATCCCCAATCTGGTTATTGAGGATCAAAATAAGGTCCTCATCTGACCCATCAAAGAGGCATAAGTTTATGACACCTTCCACCAAATGGTTAATGGAAAGTGCCTAATCCAGATGGCTTCATTATAACCTTCTTTAAGAAATGTTGGTACTTTCTTTAGAAGGAGGTTCTAGAAATCATTGAGGACTCCAAGTAAAAATGATACATCCTCCCCAACTTCAACTCCACCTTCTTATCTCTAATTCTCAAAGAAGACAATGCAACCACTACAGGTAAATACTGACTGATAGCTTTATGCAATACCATTTACAAAATTATGTCTAAGGTCATAGCCAACAGACTTAAACGCATTCTTTCATTCCTCGTCTCTCCTGAGAAAATTGGATATGTCGAAGGGCGCCAAATTCTTGATGGTATCATTCTCGCTCATTAAGCCATTCCTTCTCTTAAGACCCTGAATATTCCTGGCATGCTCATAAAGTTGGACATGTCCAAATATTTCGATAAAATAAATTGGATCTACATTGAGTGTATCCTCATGCCTTTTGTCTTCGGCTCTCATTGGACCTAATGGGTCATGTCCCCAGTTTCCTCAACTTTCTTCTCCATTCTAGTAAATAGGTCACCCTCATACATCTTCAAACCATCTTGTGGAATAAGACAAGGATACCCTCTCCCCCCCTTCCTCTTCATCCTCATGGTGGAAGGCTTAGGCCATCAATCAAATCAACCCTTCACTCTGGCTCTCTAAAATGTATTTCCCTCTGTGACAACCCCCCTCTCTCCCACCAGTAATTTGTGGATGATAACCTCCTTCTTAATCAACCTTCTATTAAAGAAGCCAAAGAAATCAAATCCACCCTGGACCTCTTCCCTACAGCCTTTGGCACATCCATCAACTTGGAGAAATCCCAAATTTTCTTCTTCAACACCCCCCATAGCCTAAAGAAACATAAAGCAAGTTTTGGTATTCTACTCTGCCTCTCTCCCCTCCAAATACCTCGGAGTTCCTCTGACATACTTTGTCATCAAGTAATCCTCTTGGAGAGATCTCTTTGATAATATCTCTCGAAAGTTTAGATGTTAGGCCTTTAACTCCCTCAACATAGCCATCCTGATTGAATCGGTCTTGCAAGACATTCCAACTTACCTCTTCTCCATTCCTGTCGCTCCAAAATGAGTTCTTAAAGCTATTAGGTATCTTCAAAGAGCCTTCTTATGGGTAGGATATGACTAAAAGAAAAAATGGCCCTCGGTCAAATGGAATATCATTTTTCTAAAACAAAAAGGTGAGCTTGGGCTCAGATATCTAGAGATCGCCAACAACGTCATGGGGGAAAAATTTAGTGGAGATGGCTCAAACACACATCTAAACCATTTACCAACCTTTGGCACACAAAATATTCCAAGCTCACAACTAAGAAATACCTCATACGACTCACAACCCACACAAAGGGCTCCCTCATGTGGAACGTGGACTATCTTAAACAGGTAGTAATACAAAAACACAACCTATAGGAGGTCTATGATGGAAAAAGTACACTTTTATGGACTGACTTTTAGCAACAACTCCTAGGGCTCAGTAGCATCCTCAACACCCCTTAGTCAGGTAGGCTCTCTCACCGTTGGGCGCATCCTAGTTCATCACTTTTGGGAGGATTAAACAGATTCACAAATTCACAAATGGCACCAATCCAGCCTATGTGAAGCAAAGGACTTGACTTAGAACAAAAAAGTAATACAAGAATCTTTTCATCAAATAACTATTAGAAAAAAGGAAGGGTAAGACATCCTTCGATGGGGCTATCAGAACAAATGCAACTTGACGACCAAAGAGACTTACTTTCTCCAAATCCAGGACCAACCCATTGATCCAGATTCCTTCTGTAAAGAGATCTAGTCAATGTAAATTTGGCCCAAAATTTACACAATCATATGGCTCCAGATAAGAAGGAACACCTGCACTTGGGACAAGCTCCTCAAGAAAGTATTCCAAGGCCCTTCAAAATGCTATATGTGCAACTCACAATAAGAAACCATAGATCTTGTTTTCCTAACTTGTCCTCTCACAAACAACTTATGGAGAAAATTGGCCTCTAGATTCCAATACCCATCCTCAAAGTAGGACAACATCACCCTCTCCTTTTCCAATTGGGCCAAGCATCCCTTTAAAAGTTCCTTCCTTAATAGGCTCTGGACCCTAGTCCCACATTTCCTAATATGGGAAATATGGAAAGAAAAAAACCAGAGAATCTTTAATGAAAAGGACAATACGTTGGAGCACATCTGACATCTTTACCACACCCACCTAGAGGAAACATTGTCTCTATCAAGTTGGGATGATAATGACTTCAAAGGAACACCAAAATAACAAGATATTGATGAGCGCTAGTATTGCAGCAAGGATGCTGCAACTCCTGGGCTACCATCTTTACTTATCAACCCAGGGTTCGTACAAACTTGGAGGTGACAGTGCTGTATGCACAAGTAAAAGTGATGGTTCTGCCTGTTGTCACTATTTAGTTGGCGAGAGACCACTGGGGTTCCAAGTCAAACTTCTATAGAGTCAGAAGAAGCTTGATTCTTTGATAGAAGAAAGGCAAATCTACTATAAGAGAGTTACTCTACTGCAATAATGGAGAAAGCCAACATGTAATGCTAAACCACACCATATCCTAATTAACCATTTAAGAAGATATGCTAAGCAGAAATGCTAAATCAACAATAAACAAATTCTACTATCTAAGTTGCAGAAGTAAGAAGCATCAAACAATACTAATGTGGAAGTAAAGAAACTAAACTAAATTTGTTCTCACTTTTTTGTTTATTTGTCTTTTTAGGCAAAATCAAGTATGCAAACTAATTATTCTTGTGGATGTGACAGGTGGATTGAAGGTGTTTGAGGATGGCTAGAAGGTTTATGAAGTGGTTGGATGGTGTGGAGGGGTCCTAGGAGGCTTTTTGTGACTTCCTAGAGGTTTCCCATCAATTTGGCCTCAAAACAGGCCGTTTCAAGAAAACGTACAGGATGTACTAGAAACCTACAGGATGATCCTGTAGGAATTACAAGAAACCTACAGGATATAGCCAAGAGCTAATTGTGATGTGTTGGGAGGCTTAGGAAAGGTGTGTGATGGGTGGAATGGAGTGTTAGAAGGTCTAGGAGCACTCAGGAGTTAATATCCAAGATAAGAGATGGCTAGTTTCGCTCAATGTGTTTAGGAGAATTTCAATGAAAAATGATAAAAAACTAGTGAGGGTGATGGTGAAAACAAGGGATGGCTAAGGTGGATGAAGTGGAAGGTCGTTGCTGGATATGAAGTCTTGGTCTCCTCCTGAAGCACATGCTCTACATAAAACATGTGTTTCTTCCAAAAAGTTATGCAACAAGATACATTTTCATAAACTAGAAAAGCAAAACTAATGAATCAACTGCCGATATTATGCATGAAGAAAGTTGTTGAAGGGAATGAAAGCACGAGTGAGATATACTGCAGAAATGGAGATGGAAAATATGATAATGAAATCTACCTTACAACATTAACCAAATACTAAATTAAAGACACCAAACTCCAAAGCTCATAAAAGAACTAGAAATCTGTGTTTTTGGGGCTGCTTAAGGGTCCCTTCCTCAAGTCATGGTCCCAGAGGGAGGAAGTGAGGCCGGGACACCTACTAACAACCTTGTGGTGATCCTTTTTCTCCTTGCTAACCAGCTACTTGCAATAAGGCACAAATGGAAGCAAACTATCACACAACCAATCTAATCTACACTACTTGTAATGGAATGCATCTAATAAGCAATTTAACAATTAAGCTATGAATCTACACTAAACATACATGTAAAATCAAGAGGAACCTTGGCTTCTAGGGTTGGGTCCTAACCCAAAAGCTTCAGCCCTTTGAGTTAACTCAGCGCTGGCTCAAAACAAAACTCATTCTTATTACCAAAACAACAAATCACATCAAAAGAACTGTCACAAGTCTTGTAGCTCGAAAATAGAGTAGAGTTTTACAATGAAAATTTGAATCCTACTGAGGTCCTAGGCCTCTTTACTTATACTTTGAAGTCCCAACTTCCTTAAAATTAGGGAGGCTAGGCTCCCAAACTCAAGATAAACTGGTGCTTTGTCTCTCACTTGCTCGACTGCCTTCTAGTCCTCATGATTTGGTTGTTTGCACTCCAATTTGATGGAGGAATATTTGAATGGAGGGGTAGTAAATGAAGAGGATTTACCTCCTATAATCCCTCTCCCTTGTCCCATTCGAGTTTTGACCTTGGTCTTTGCCAAAATTCCTTGATTTTCTCCTTTAATCCTGCATTAAATGCACATTAGACCACAAAGCATAATATCCAACTCTAACTCACTTCATAAACAAAATATAATCAAAAGCACGCAATAAGTTATGAGAATAGTTTGTTTGACTAAGCTAGGAGGTGAATTAAGGCCCATATACTTACCCAATGGTGAGGCTCATCATCACCCCTCTACTGAAAGTGTTGTTCATCCTCTGAGCAAATTAGTCAACATCCATATCCTTCATGGCTATGGTAGCCTCTCTGACATCCCATGCCTCTGCTGTGGTGTCCTCTTCTTGTTCATAGAAGCCTGCTTTCTTTTCTACCTCTTCCCACTGTCTTTTTTCTTCTTCTTCTTTTCTCCCTTCTAGCATCCCTAAGAGTAGTGGTGGGCTCAATTTTAAGCCTATCCAATTGACTTTCAACCTTTCCATAGATTTCTTATACATAAGTGTCTTGTTGAGTGCCTCTCTCAACCTTTGAGGGGAGTGATATTCTCTTATCTTTAAGCTGTATGGCAGGGTGTTCCATCTCCTCAGGCAAGCATGTATACTATCATCTCCTAGTAGCCTGAACATGTCCTCAAAATGTGAAATTGCTTGCTCTTGGGTAGCAAGATATCTAGGTGCCAGCTAAGGATCATTTTCCATCAAATTATGGGTACTAATGAAGGCCATGGGATTTGATTCTTCAGCTTTGATCAGAAGAGGTTCAGTTTTCTCTCTTGCCAATATCCTTTTCATCTCTGCAACTCTTGACTCCTCATGGTTCATACATGATGCCAAAGCCATTAATTTTAGATATCCTAGCTTGGCATTAGGGTCCAATACATTCATGTCCATGAGGGCCATATTGTGAAAATAAAACTCAGCCATTTTGGCCCTGTCCTCTAGTGTACTTTGATCACAAAGATCAATAAACTGCCTGTAGTCCTAAAATGGCATAGTTCCTCTCTGTGCTACGGTCTTAATCTGAAACTGCAGCCATTGTTCTTTGAGGTAGAGAGCATAGGATTTAGCTGACATCCTACACTAGATTGCTTCCAAGGAGAGGTTGTCCATACATGCCAATTGGTTCTCTCTTTCCTGCAACTATCCCCTCAGCCATGCATTTTCTGTTTCTAATTGATTTCTCATTATAGCTTCTCTATCCCTCATGCCACTTAGCTCTCTACCCATCTCTTTGAGTTTTTCTTCCATGTGCCCAATCTCTTCCATCCCCTTAGATTTGGCAATCTGCATCCATCAGTGAGTTTTGGCCTTCTCCTTCTCAAGCTCAAAGAACAGTGGGATGGTAAATTTATGAGGTATGACCCTACCACCTTCAATAAACTGGTAGTAGGAGTCCAGGGTAGGTTGGGGGCTAAGTTCTTTTGTCTCTGGGTTCTCCTCTTTAGTTTCTTACTGCTCCCTTACCTTCCTTTCCAATTTTTGTGCCTCTTGTAGATTCAACAGAGTATCATGTAGGACTATGTTTACTTCCTGTAGATTTTGTTGTGGATCCTGTAGGATTGCCTTTCCGTTTGAGGAAATTGATCTAGTAGTAGGTCTCCTCTCATAGGTGATTGGGGACTTAAGGGAAGACATTTTGTATTTTTGTGTAGGGGAATCTTCAATCACAATAGGAATTTTGGTTGATGTTTGTGGCTTCCCATGTCTTATTCTTGTGCTCTTTCTTGTTTTTAAATATAGTGAGGTCTGCCTCTGCCTTTTTCCTTTTTGCTTGACTGGGGTGCTGAGAGTAGTGAGGGAAGTTGCTACCTCCCTCTCAGTGGCTTCTGGAGACACCCTAGGTGACTCCACCTTGTTTTCTGTCCCCTCTTCTCCCTTGTCTTCTTCCTCTATGTCCTTATTGTCTTCTTCTTGTTGGCATTATGATACATATGTTGTACTTGATGGCAACCTACTCATCTCAGATGATAAATTATAGTGCAGCAAAGTTCACGCACTTTCATGCAGAGAAAAGTTCCTTTCATGCAGAGAAAAGTTCACACACTTTCATGTAGAGAAAAGTTCATGCACATTCATGCAGAGAAAAGCGCACGCAGATGGGAAATATTATGGCTGGTTCATGGTATTAGTCTGACAGTTTTTGATCCTATGGTTTTGCTCCGTGGTATTACATCCAAAATAATTGAACCCAAGTATTGGGTCCGTGGTATTGTTTCTCAATGGTTTTGGTCCATGGTTTTGAGTGAGGCCTAGCCTAGAAAAAGGAAAGGAGATCATTTGGCTAATCATAAGTGTTGAAAATCTTAAGAAGAGCAAGATCTGAATTTCTGATAATCGGTTGGTGAGATATAGTTGAATCTGAATCAAGGAGAAACCAGAGCATTATAAGTCAAATCTACTGAAGAGAACGACAACGCCGTAGTGCGGAGGTGTGCAGAACCAGAGAAGAAGCAGGTGCGGAGTTGCGCAGACTCGTCATGGCAGAAGTGCGGATATTCGCAGGTTTCCTTCGGTGAAGTTGCAGACCTTTCTTGAAATATATTTTAGTTGTATTTTATCTGTTTCTGCAGAGATTTGGGTTTAAATTGATGTCTGGTTACTGGTGTTATTTTCTGGTTACTGCATTCAGAGAAGTTATTTGTTTAATGGAGATTGGGTGATGCACATGTACATGATGTTTTGGATCCAGTTTGAAAATTGATGAAACGTGGTCCCTGGAAGGAAAGTGAAGGTAGTAGCCTTCTGTAGGTCAGCACCTATGTACTAGTATTTCAGCTAGTACAAGAGCCAAAGGGGTTGTAGCTCCCTTCCAGAAGAAGCTGGAAAACGAGAGAGGGTTGTAGCTCTCTGCAGGTTGCAGCCTGCGTACTAGTAAAAGACTGCACTAGTAAAAAATCATTGTAAGAAAAAGTTTCTAATTGAAAGAAGAAAGAGACATATTGCAGCAGGTGGTTTTCACCCACATTGGGTTTCCACCTTACATCTTGTGTTCCTTGGTGTGACTGTCTATTTTGTGTTCCTTCTCATTATTCTATGGTTCTCACATACAGATTAATGACAAACATTTGAAGAATAAATTAAATTATAAGTTTGGAAGGTATATGCAAGTTTCAATTGTCATATCTGAAAATATTTGTATAAATTGATAAGAGTTTGATAATACTGATTCACCCCCCCTCTCAGTATTATTTCCCACACTTCTTCTTGTAGATTTTCATCATCTCTATCAGTTTCCTCCTTAATTTCCTCCTCTATTTCTTCATCATCTTCCTTCTCTTCTCCCTCTTCTTCTCCATCCATCTCATCCTTATCTCCTTCTGTATCTTCCTCTTCACTGATAGTAGGACTAACATCATAAGTGAGAGCTTTGATGTCATCCTCTGCTGGCATTTCTCTAAAAACTGTCCATGTTATAGGAGTTCTGAGGTTTTGGAGGGCATCTTCTATGAGGATCATAATCAACCCATGTTGAGCTATTTGTTGGGAATTTCTCTCCTTCACTTTGATGCTTGAGTCTATGAGTGATTGAAGCAAGAAGTATGGTATGCTGAGCCTTTGGTGAGGGGGTGTTTCTGCTCCAAATCTTAATTCTTCAAGGATCCTGAAATGATAGCCATAGACAACACTATACCTACCCTCACATGAGATGTATTTGATTATTTGGTAGCCTACCTCATTCCATGGAAATGGCAGACTTTCCCTCCTTACTCCATTTTTGTCCTTAGTGGGTTCCTCACCTTCTAAAAAGATTTTCTCACGCACTTTCATGCATAGAAAAGTTCCTTTCATGCAGAGAAAAGTTCACGCACTTTCATGCAAAGAAAAGTTCACGCACTTTCATGCAGAGAAAAGTTCACGCACTTTCATGCAGAGAAAAGCGC
>APFE030786889.1:0-26147 GCA_000404065.3 Pinus taeda | reverse complement strand
AACCTGTCAAAGACCTTAGATTTCTTCTTAAGGAAATATATCCATGTATTCCTTGAGAAGTCATCTATAAATGATACATAGTACACAGACTTACCCAGTGATGGAACTTTCACAGGTCCAAACACATCACTGTGCACAAGCTCTAATATTTGTTTTGTCCTCTTACCACCAGACGGGAAACTCACCCGATTCTGCTTCCCATATACACAATTTTCACAGAAATCAAAATCCAGAGAGCTATTACTCATACCTTCTACCATACCTTTACCATGAAGTATTCGAAGGCCCTTCTCTCCAATATGTCCAAGCCTTTGATGCCACAGCATGGTCTTCTCTCCAGAGACCACTAGATTTTTCTGCTCCATTTTCAGGAACCATAGAACTATTGCACCGATCAACAACAGTGCTACCTTGCAGCTTGTACAGAGTTCCAATCCGAACCCCGCATCAATAACCAGTGCTTCTCGAACCATCTTTGCAGCGATCCTTCTCGAACACGTCTTTACAACCCTGCATCATCAAACTTGCTTACAAAAATCAGGATTTCTGGCCAATGCTGGAATATGCAGAACACCCGGAGGGGTTCTAACCCTTCCACCTTGCAACTTCAACTTTACTTTTCCGCGACCAATGATTCTAGCCTTCCTATCATCTCCTAAGAAGACATCACCACCATCATATTTCTCATACTCGCAGAACCACTCTCTATGGGGAGTGAAGTGAAAGGATGCACCTGAGTCAATTAACCATGCCTCATGATCTACATGTGTACTTGAAGAAGCCAAGTACACATCCCCCCTTCATCTGAGGTGGTTTTTGCCTCTGCAGAAGGAGCATCATCAGATCCCTTTCCTTTATCAGGAGCTTTAGATTTACACTCCCTTCTGAAGTGCCCTTCCTTTCCGCATTTCCAGCACACCACCTTTGTAGGTTTTCCTGAGATTTAGATCTCCCTCTAGATTTAGATCTCCCACTCGATGACTTATTTTTGTTTCTGTTTTGGGACTGTCCTCGTACAGACAAGGCATCACCATTCTGGTTGTCCATATTTTTCCGTCTCATCTCCTCCGTCAGCAAGCTGAGACATTTCAATGAAACTGCAAAGCAGTTGCATTACTTAACTCTATTGCAATAAACTAGAATTATCCCGACCGACATCTGGTAGAGAACACAACAGACTAATGCACTTATCCTCATCTGAAATTTTAATATCAACAGATGATAACTGACTTACCACAGTATTAAACGCATTCAGATGCTCTGTCACCGAGTCTCCATCGTTCATCCTCAGGTTATACAGCTTTTTCCGCAGGAACAGTTTATTCACCAGAGACTTAGATTGGTACAAAGTCCCTAACTTGTCCCATAAAGCCTTCGCCGTAGCTTCCCCTGATACATTCAACAACACTAAATCTGAGACACACAATCGTATTGTGCTCTTTGCCTTCCGATCCAACTTATTCCATTCTTCATCGGTCACTCCCGTTGGTTTAGTACCCAAATCCACCGCGATCCACTAATCTTTATCCACCACTAGATCCTCCATCTTGAGTTTCCACAACTCAAAACTCTGACCATTGAACTTATCAATCTCTATCTTTCCGCTGCTTGCCATCTTCTTTCACCACCAGAATCGATCTCACAGATCTCCCACTAAACAGGGTCTACCACAGGCCCAAGTGAAACCCCTCAGCAACAAAGGCGTCCCCTTCAAGCCAAAATAGCTCTCATACGAAATGTAGGTTTTAACCCCATACAGAAATTACTTTCATACGAATTCTAAATCACAAGAAAAATAAAAATGCGAGAGCATAACACTTATACACAAAGATTTCCCAGTGGATCCCAAAACCGGGACTACCAGCTTGATTTTTCATTATGTTCCTTTCAATGTTACAATACATATTTTTACATGTCGAAGTATCCAATACCATGGACTGATAACCATCGCGTCCAAAACCATGGAACGAAAACCATCGCATCCAAAAAACATGTGCGAAAATCATGCACAAAACCATAGGTGGGTCTGCCCAACCTAACATAGGGTCCAAAACCAAAATTTTCCAGACCCCATAAAGTGGGGTTACGCGTACCCCTCAAACCCACTGTTAACTATGCGGAAAGAATATAACACAACCCAATAGGAAATTGAAGGTCAAATAGATGAAATTGAAGAAAATAGAGGCCTTAGTGATAAAAAGGCTTGTGAGAATCAATTCATGGTTTTTGTGAGTTGATACTTTTGTCAATTTTAGTTTAGAGATATTTTCCTTTTCTCTCTTTCATCTCTTGCACAGTTAGGGCATTCTTGGATCACTCATTAATTGGAGAAAGGATAGCAAAGGAAGTAAAAAAAGAAAAGGAAAGAAAATATCAAGCAAGGAAGAGTTGGATTAAGAGGCTATAGTGGGATTACTTGTAGGTATGAAGTTTCATGTATGATTTTCTTGCTAGTTTTGACATGCATGGTACATGCATGTGTGTATTTGGTTCTCTTTCTCTCAGTAGCATGGTATTTTTGAGGTGTGACAATGATTTCAACCTTACCTTTCCATTTCAAGATAGCCATCGTGTGAGGAGATTCTTTCTTTGGTTGAGTTAGATTGTGCCATGGTTTTGGAACTCGATGAGGTGGTCTCAAGAAAATTCAAAAGGGCCTAGGAATCCCTCGACCATTAATGGTGGGATACATAATAAATATTGAGGGTGGAGAGGGAAATTTTCCTCAAGGTATTGGGTGAAGAAATATAGAGGACTACATGCCTTTTTAGGACCTAGTGATCCCTTGATCAGTTTTGGCAGGATTGCAGTAAAGCTTGGTAATGTATGTTTATCGTTTGGCCTAGGAATCTCTTGACCAATTATGGAACAATATATGGTAAATATTCGCTATATAGATGAGGGTTTTAGTCCTAGAAATCCCTTGAATGATAATGGCCAGACATATTGTAAACTCTAAGGAATCCTTAGTTGGCTTTATTATGAGTCCCACATTCATGTTTGGAATATGGCATGAGGGTGATTACATGAAAGAAATATTTGCTTCAACCCAATATATGGTCGTGTGGTACGTGGAAGTCCACAACTTGGTTGGATTTTGCATATGTTAATAAGAGATCATTTTCCTCTTTTATTTCATGAGTAATTATACTTGTTATTATGTGGCTTTGATGGTTGATCTATCATGGTTATAATTATCATTATATCCTCGTTATAAGCATGGTTTCATAATAGGTTCTAGCTATGTCTCTTTATATGTTTGATTTGTTCATGAAATGTTAATGAATTCATGAGCTGCAAAATGTTATTGTGACAATTATGAGAGGGAATTAGAACTTATTCGTGACTCTCATATAACTTTCAAACCCTTATATTTAGATATACATTGATGACCAGAATATTACATGTTCATAATGTGCTTGACGAAATGTTTGTCATGGTTGAGATGGGTCGAGTTAAGCCCTTGATCAAGATTTCCATTAAAGGAATTTTTTTTTGTGTGTGTTAGTTATCATTTCTAATAGTTTCACTATGTTTTGGGCAGTGTTCTGGAGACTAGTTGTGAAAAAAGTACCTTAGGTATCACGGTCACATCCATAGAATGTGGTGAAAATGATTACAGTCGCTCCCTTGTAGGCTTATGCATGCATCTAGAGACCTACAATCACATGGATGTATGCTTATGAATGACACAAACAATCAATGTCCACGAAAAAGTAATCTAGGTCAGGGTTTGGGCATGTGGAGTGGTTGTTTAGCTCATGGGGGGTATTGTAGCTCCTAAGGAAGTTTAGTAAAGTTTTAGTTTATCGATTCAACTTACTTAACTATACCTAGGAGTTTGAGTCATGTCATAGTAGCTATCATCTCATGTTTACCTTGGCAGGTGGGTGAAAAGTGATAGATCTATGAGGGGTGGTTACAAGGTAGTATCAAAGCTCGCGGGTTCATCAAATGGGTTGGATGGGCAGAATGTCTTTTCCATTCATGCATATTAGTTTTGTATGTGATTTTTATACATTAATTGTGATATTCATTGTTTTAGTTTATGTCGTCATGATGTTGTTTGTATTTTATGATTCTGTTGTGTTCGCTGAGATAGAGCAGGAGATACATATTATCAAAGTGAAATTACAACACTGGACCTCAGGGTAAGATCATATCATCATACAGGTATTTTTTTATGTTTGGTATAGAAGTATGAGAGTTAATGGTTATTATATGAATTATGGATATGTATGTGCATGTCATTCTATTGTTGTTATGGTTACATGCATGATAAATGTTAGTTTTTTAGTGTGGTGATATGCACATGCATTATATAGTCATGTACGATAATTAACTTATTACTGTATGCATTGTGGTCATACACATGATGATTATGGTTATTACCTTTAAGATATTGATATTATGTAGAATTCAAATCTGGATCAGCCTTTGCAAATGGTTAGGGTTATGAGATTCAAGTATGAGTCAATATAATTGTTGTATTTTGTCATACTAATTTGGATTGACTTGTGCACATGTGATAGCCTCCCCTAATATATAATGAGGTATGAGTTTGATTACATCATCTTTTTCGTTTATCTAACATGGTATGTTTATAGATTGTTTGAGTGATTGCATGGTATGAGTATGTGTCTATAATATTTCATGAAGAAATGATCTTGTTTTAGGATGGTTGTATTAACACATTATGTATTTAGATAGTTGATATGTACTTGAATGCAAGTGGGTGCTAGCTGTAGTAGTATGAGTAATGACTATGAGTTGACTATGACATAGTTATTAGTCTTGGTAAAGTTTGATTTCAAATTAATATACATGATGCCTTAATCTTTGGAACATGTGATTGACATGTGTGAATAGTTGCAAGGCAACATGCTTGGTATTAGCATGACAAGGTAATAGTTCATTAGTTTATATAACTAATAGCTATGTGATGTGATAGCATATAATAAGATTCAATTGTAGTAATGAAAATCTAAAAAAAAACAATTGGGAGTGAATTCATTTGACTATATTCAAAAACTACAATACCAAATGAATGAGTTATTTGCATACAAGAAGTCTACTTAACCTTTATTTCATCTGACATTATCTGGATATGTGTTAGATTCATGAAAATGTATTTGACAGGTATATCAACTAGTTTCTAGTTATAGTTGGATTCACTAAGGGAAATGGGTTCCTTTGGGAGATGGCATGGATGTGTTCAGTTACAATGGAATGTGCTTGGCACAACAAGGTAAGGTAACTAATATATTGTATATTTATTTATACACTAACAATTATGTGTTTATGGCACTGTGATGCATGGATAGAATGGAAAATAAGATACCATGAAATCTTGAAGAAGGCTCGGGTTGAGATTTCCCTTGGAAGCATTAGGAACCCATGGGGATTGATTCATGGCGTTTATTGTTAGTTCTGTTCATTCTTGCTATTGTGATGTATTTGCACTTCATTTGAAATTTTGTTTATGCATAGTGTATGGAAATACCACTTTATCTTTTATGTCGTACTGCTCTTGTTTTTTCCATGGTTTTATTCTTGCATGTTTCTTGTTGCTTCCGTTTATGTTTTTAGGGTATTGGGAATTGGTTGAGGAAGGAGGAAAGTTAATAGAGCTCAGTGAGAGTTGAATGGGATGAAAAAACTAATGTAAGGCTTAGATGAAGTTGATGCATGTATAAGGGGAACTGAAGGCAAGAATATGACAATCAAGTGGGTTGGTTGGGTCCACTAGGATAAATGCATGGTGGAAGGACAATCATGACAAAGGTAACATGAAACATAAAATAAATGGGCTTAAAGTAGCAGGGGCCTTGGAAATGTTGGAAACTAATGTTCTCAATGCTATGCATGTTGTGCATGGATTAAGGGAGTTCTCTTAACCTTAACCTTAGGATATCTGCTAATTAAGTTGTAGTAATTATTATTTTGTTGATTTCATGTACATATATGTATGTTGTTATCTGATAGGGACGTGAGGGGTCATGATTGTTTTATGCTAATGTTTACATGTATACATATGTATGTATGATGTTATCTAATAGGGTCACTAGGGATCATGATTGTCTTACCCTAATGTTTATATATATGTATGTATGTTGTTGTCTAAGAGGGTCTTGAGGGATCATTCTGGTGATTGAAGGATTACTTTTGTAGGTGAATGATCTGAAGAGGTTCCTGATTTATGAGGAATTGAGTGGAAAAGTATCTGTGATAGATCTATGAGTTCGGTATCATGGGGATATGAATTAATACTGTGTGATTATACTATATCTATGTTTATGCTATGGAAGGTAATGCCGAGGACTATATAAGTGGAATGAAAGCAGTGTAATCTGAAACATGTTGGGACAAGCATGGACAATGGAAAGATGCCTGAGGAGATGTTTCATGGTAGAGGAAATGTTGTCTTTGCATCTGTAGTATTATCATTGTATATATGTTGTACATTGTGTATATGTGATGTTATCTACATAGGATGTTGTGTACATGTTGTATAGTGGTGCTATGTACATATGGTGTTGTGTATGTGTTGGATATGTGGTGGCATGGGCATGTTGGACATGTGGTTCTGTGTACATATGGTGTTCTGCACATTATGTATATGTGGCGTTCTGTACATGTGATGTTATGTACATGTTTCATATGTGGTGTTGCGTATATATGGTGCAATGTACATGTTGTATATACAGTGTTGTGTACATATGGTGTTGGATGCAGGTTTTACATGTGGTGCTATGCACACATGGTGTTGTGTGAATGATTGCACATATGATTCTATGTGCATGTCGTTCTATGTATATGTTGCGTACATGTTGTATATAGGCTTTCTCGTGCAGGTGTTGTTGTGTACACGTTGTGCGCGGGGTGTTGTGTACACGTTATGCAGGTGGTGATGTGTACATTTGGTGTTGTTTATATGTTGTGCAGGTGGTGCCATGTACATGTGATGTGTACACATTATGCATGTGGTGATGTGTACATATGGTGTCAGGTACATATTACATATGCAATGCTTTGTACATATAGTACAATGTACATGTTGTAGATACAACTTTATGTACATATGGTGTTGTGTGCATGTTGTACATGGGGTGTTGTGTGTAGGTGGTGTTGTGTATACATTGTTCAAGTTGTGTTGTGTACATGTGGTACTGTGTACACATTGTGTAGGTCGTATTGTGTACACCTTATGTAGGTGGCGCCTGTTATAGACATATTTGGGCACTACAACCCCAACCATATATGTTGATAAACCAAGTGATCTTTAACCCCTAAGAGTGTTGTTTCATACCTAAAAGATAATGGTCAACTGATTACATCATTTTCGAGAAGTTCCACTTAAAAAACCACTCAGAACTGGCTAAAACCAGACCATACTGACTGCTCGTTGGTCAAAGTGCAATGCATACTAACTCTTACACTAGTGAGGTTTGATGCATACTGAAGAGGATTTCTGTGGGGCGCGACGAGCGAGAGTAGACAAATGTCTAAGGCAGTTTGCTAAGTGGATGCTCATGGAATCTTCGATAAACTTCCTCTATTACACTTGCCTCTCTAAATTCGCCCAGGGATGAGTAATAAATCCAAGAAATCTCCAAGTGGAACTAAGAACTACAAGTGGAATGACACTAATCAAAAACCCAGAGATGACTCACACCTTTGCAAACATCTATAAATGGATCCGTCATCTAAGAGATTTGGACGCTAGAATTTTGTAATTTGTAAAGAAGTGTTGTTAGTTTGTCTTTGAGAAGAGGCTTTGTATTGTTGGGTGATCTTTCTTTTCATGAGGTGAAAAGTGATTTGATGTTGGGAGTATGATGCTGGATCAGACAGCTGGGTTGTATTCCTCTCTTATACTATTAATAAAGTTCTTTGAGTTTTCTTCCATATAATCATGTATTTGTGAATGTTGTTATTTGTGAATGGAATTGTATGGTCAATGTATTTCTGATTTTGCATTGTTTATGATATTATAGATCAAGATGCTTTGATGGTGCTTTGTTTCTTTGTCCCTAAAGGTATTCTCTAAAGTGGGACAAGTACGAGAGGAGTTGCAAGCTCTATCAAGGGGGAGAGAAATCAAGCAAGGAGTCAAGCAGAAGATTCAAGTTGTCCCCCTTTGCTTCTCCCTCATCTATCATTCATAAAGGAAATCACAATGTTCTTTGATTGTTTTTCTAAGATAGCTACCCATCTTAGTGGGACTAGCAGATCAAAAAGACACTAGTTTTCCTGAAAACAAAATGGCTACCCTACTAGGGATCGAATAATTTGTTTGTTTGTTATTGTTGTTTGATTTATAAACTACAGACAGAGCCGGAAGTTAGTGAGATAGCCTTCGAACTCCTCTTGCTATGCAAATGCAAAGTAGATGAATGTTACTTGAGTCAATCTCCAGGTTGGTTTATGAACTAAACATCTGACTTACAGGCATTCTAAACACCCTTTTGGTAGCTCAATAACCTCCTAATATCATACCCCTATACATTTTTTTTTACTTTCCATCATAGCTTAGCTTAAATCGTTGAACTTAGCTGCAAATTTTGAGAAAAAAACCAACTGAGTTTTGCTCCCTAGCCCATCACACTATCTGTAACTAGACTCTTGTATGCATTGCACCTCCTGTGTTTAGTAGGTGAAATGCATCCCTATTTTCCTGAAGGATAGGTGCGATGAATGAGTGATACTATTTCTCTATTTGAAATTTGGTTTTTTCTTCCTTGTTTTAAGCTCTATTAAGTTGTTTTGCTTCTTATGATGAGTATCTCATTGCTGAAGCCTCTTTCCTTTACATTGTCCAGCCTCCATTAATTAGGATTAGTATATTTTTTTATGTATTTGTCCATCGTTTAGAGTCCTTCGTCAAAAGTAGCTTACATCAAACTGTCATTTTGATGCAAAAGTGACGTAACTGTCATTTTGAATCAAGAAAAAGAGTGTCGTAAAGTATTCCTCCTCTAGATAGTGGATTGTACCTTTGCCATTGTATTTGATTTGAATTGCTAATATTTGAAATGTCGAAAGCAATATTCTATTCGAAATTAAAAAGTGTCGTTTTAGTCTTCCTTTCGTTTTGAAGAAGAAATCGTTGAAGTGTCACTTTAAAGAAATTAGTTCAGATCTGTACTTAGTTTTCCTTTTTTACATTATCACATTTAGGAAAGGAGAAAACAAATACATGCATTTGCATTTACATTTAGACTATTTGCAAAAATGATTTAGGAAAAGTGCATTTAGTGTATGCTCTTTACTCTTTGTTGAAAGAATTGTTATCTTCTTTCCTTAGTAGCTAGGATTTTCATTGCTGAAAGAAAAATAAATGACTGTTTATCATTCTATATTGCATATTTATGAATTTTACACCTAGAGTACACGGTGAACCTTGAAAGGCAGACTTCTAAAGAAGATCAACTCTAAAATAAATCTCAATGAACTTAACAACGCTTTGGAACCTAATGCAACGCATCTATAAGTCTAGACTAGAGACGTGTTCTGGCATCGTAAAACCTGGTAACTATTATTTTCATTGAAGGTTGGGTGATTCCTCCTCTTGGATACAACAAGTGCTAGTATGGACTCATGCTCCCCGAACCATCAAGTATATATTGGGAGACCACAATAGGATGATATCCTTTATCCATAGGAAGCTGTTTCTGCCGCCCTATCGATCACAATGCACTGAACACAACATTCGGGAAGATTGATTCTCGTACATAAGTCCTTTGTAATTTCTTTTTAATTTACCACCAAGGTGTATATTGCAGTTTTGTGATTGATTTCATAATCCCTCTGTCTAGATTTCAATAGTAGTCACTTTCATTCCTTTTCAACTCCTTAAAAGAAAAGGACCATCTGAACACATGTGACTTCAGGCTCATTAAATATTGAAGGCGACTAGAGTCATATTTAGCTTTTTCTCGACTCCTAAAAAATGAGGAAGAAAAGTTGTGTCAAAGCGTCATTAAAATTTATTTAATTTGGAATAACATTCCTGTTCCCTCGTTGATCTTAGGTTGAGGTAATGGAGTCCATCAATCAAGGAATCCCTCTTGGGGCGAATCCTAGTCCTTTATCTTCTTGGGGACACATCAGTGCTCCATATATGGCTATATTGTCCCTTCTGGGAATCACAGTTTTCCTGCTGGTATGGCTATTCTCAACCTCTATTGTTCAAAATACCATAATTCCTAAGCAATCAAATTAGCAACTAGATGATACTGAAGCTGTCCCTTCACCTACTACTTTGTTTGTTTCTCCCTCCCCTTCTTCCTCTTCCCTTGTTGAAACTAGTGATACTAAAAACCAAGTAGCTGAGAAGAAGAAAAAAGGGGACGATAAGAAGATGAAGAAGTCAGTAAAGCAAGGGGCAATAATGAATCATCTCATGAAAATTCACACATTAAATATCCTAGATACCCTTGTATAATTTGCAAAGGAAACCATTTTCACTGAGATTGTCCTTGCATTCCATAGATCTTGAGAGAATGGTCTCCTCGTTCGCACCATCCAGTGTCATAAACTTTTGGCGATCAGGTTGACAACACAGCATCAACAAGTGAAAATGAAAGTCTTGGATAGGAAACAAAGGTCAAAAATCCATCTCTATTATGTGAAGGAGACCATCATCTTCCCCATTGTCCTTTTCTAGATGAGGCAAAGAGCATCTTGCATAATCGTTCTGTTTCACCATAGTGACTTCCACCTGGATACAAGAAACTCTTACCATGTCTATCGCTAGTTGAAAACCGACTTATGTAACTCAATCATCGGTCAAAATGCCTATCATTGAAGGTAAACCTTCTGAGTCCATACTGGACGAAAGTCAACAATTCAAAATGGCAGTCGACCCAGTCTTTCCTTAAGAAGGTCCACCCTCAGAGCATACTATTTCCAAAGAGAATGAAAACGATGCCATTAAAATTATTTTTGTTAATGCAGAGTGTGATGAACTTGGGGGATATCCACCCTTTCCTTTACAATAGGAGGAAAGTCCCCCAATTCAAGGGGTTCATCCAACCGTTTATCTGGCACCCCCTCCAAGCAGTCTAGTCGTTTCCTTTGATTGGAATCAACTAGCGAGACCCTATCTTCCGTCTAATGTACCATTCCGGATCATAGTACAAGTTTACAAAATGATCGTGTCTAGCACTATCATAGATGAAGGGGCTTCAATGAGTATCCTTTCCTCAACTACTTAGAAAGAACTTGGTTCACCATCACTTCTGCCTGAGACACAAAATTTTTCAGGCTTTAACAAAGGAAGGAGCCGACCACTAGGGATCCTTCAGAAGTTGTCGATAACTTTGAAAAGGAAAACCATTCACTTGAACATGATGGTAGTCCAAGGGTCATTAGATTACTATCTACTCCTTGGGCGTGACTATGTTTATAGCATGGAAGCTATTGTTTCAACACTCTTTTCAAGTGATGTGTTTCCTGCATGAAGGAAAGATAGTACAACTTATCGACCAACTTTAATTTCCTCGTTCAAACACAACTACAAGTCAAACATCATCCCTGAATGGTCTCTTTGTGTCAAGAATGTCTCTTAAACCTTCATTTCATCCTCCTAATTACCACAAGTAGTCTAGTGAATGTAAAGAAGCTTAGGGGGCATGCACCCTGGTCTGCTTCGACAAGCGAACCCAGCTAAGAAGATAGGTTTCCTTGTAGGTTATGTGATTGGTCTGAAACACCATTTCCTCGTAGCATATGTGAATGGTCTGAAACAACATTTCCTTGTAGGTAATGTGATTAGTCTGAAACACCATTCCCTTGTAGGTAATGTGATTAGTCTGAAACACCATTTCCTTATAGGTAATGTGATTGGTTTGAAACACCATTTCCTTGTAGGTTATGTGATTGGAAGTGTCGACACACACCATTCACCTTTGTCTGCACTGCGGACAAAGCCAAGGAAGTGTGTTGTCTAACTGTGGATGAAACAATCCTGCTTAAACACAGTGACCTCCATATGGTGACCTGGAAACTCTCGTTTTGTCAATACCTGTGGGCATGCAAACCTTTTCATGCAAGTGAAAAATGACCAATTTCATTTTTTGTAGCTTTTTAGCATTTTTTCTTTTTAGCATTTTAGTTTTAACTTCTAAGGTTAGGTGATTTGTCTAACCGCCATTCACCTTTGTCTACGGTGCGCGGACGAAGCAGAGGAAGTGTTTTGTCTAGACGAAAGACAAAACTATCCTACCTTGCCTCAGTAGTTCCTTAGCTTTTAGTGTAGTTAGCTTCATAATTTGGTCATTTCTAGCCTACATAAAAAGGCAATGAGAAAAGTTTTGTATGGTGCAAGCTCGCTAAAAAATGAACCAACCAATGAGAGACATCTTTGACTACTGGAATGAGAAATGTTTCCGCAAGGTTCAAGCTCGTTAAAAAATAAACCCGCCACTGAGCACATATTAGCACAAGGTTGAAGCTCATTATAAAAAAACACACTTTCAGTAAATGACCTCTATGATTGCATTTCTATCAACCTTTTAAGCCTTGGTTGTGTTCCTACCGTCACCTCCATTCTTTTGGCCGATCATATGCTTCCACTTGATTGTTTACCCTTTTGAGGAATAGCTACGACGAGTGACTCTGTTAGCCACCGTCCTCACACTACCATGTTTTGAGAAGTTCCAAAGTTACCTAGAACCAGTTGTTACCTGAAAACATCACTCGTTCCTGAAAACCAAGTCTCTTTTAAGCTCCTTCTAGACTCGTTAAATATGAAAAGACTGTCGAGCTACTGGCATTTCCAGCTCGTTAAAGTAAGGGGAAGCACCATCCCTCCTCTAAATTTTAATCTTTTTGGACTTGAGGGATCATCCCACAAAAAGATTAAGCGCTTGTCTTTTACGGCTCGCTAAACCTATCGAAAATTCATCCCTTTCATATTATTTTATAATTTTTCAGACTTAAGGGATTATGTTATGAAAAAGGACTGCTGGAGTTTCCTTTTCGTCTCTTTTCAAACTCTCTAAACATGAAAAGGAATGATTTATCCTTGTCGTTAAACTCACTAAAACAGTAGCGACAAACTTGTCCACCCAGAAAAGAATGAGTTTCACTATCGCTAGGCTCGCTAAAACATAGTGACAGGTTTGCCCGAAGGGAAAATTATAGACGAAGCATATGTTATTCTCCTCAAGCTTGAAAAAAATAAAGAGGTACTGGTCAGTAATGACTGGAGAAAAAGGGAAGAAAAATTTCAAAACTTCATTGGTAGCAGGGTGCTCTTGATCATGACACTTTCATTCCATCACCATGACTGAGTCGGGTTGGGTTATTCCATTCACTGGCCATATCACCATTTGTCCTCCACACCATCCATCTTTTGGGGTTAATGCTACCAATCCATCTCAGTGTCACCGATATGTTGAAGAGAAATCATTTATAGAATTCACCACCCAGCTAACGCCTCATCGACTACAATACCTTCACCCTCCATTTTTCATGACTGCCATTCCTGAACCTTTTATCGTTAGATCGCTTTCAGCTCCAGAAAATCATTTTCTTTGTTTCTTGTCATAGATGTGGGATACATTAAGGCCCTCCTATGATGGGTCACTTCTTGTCGACATCAACTCATTATTTGAGAAGTTGAGTTAGAAACAACCCTTTCAGTACTTTGAAGCTTGCAGTCCTCAATGGAAAGTTTCTCACTTCCGGCGATAGGTTTACATCAATGGCCTTTGACCAAAAGATTTTACGTGGTGTTCGACATCAGATCATATATTCACACCATTTGAATTGTACCATAGTACCTTTAGGATCATTTCATTATTGTTGATTCCTCTCGTGTCTATTAACAACTTACATCATTGGTAGTTTTGTAGCCTCCCCTCGATTTGGTAGATTTGTAGCCTCCACTGTGGTAGATTATGTGATCTATAATTGAAGACCTCCTAGCTAAACATATTCACCATCATAACTTTGACTAAAGTTATGAGAAACACCCTCATGCTATCCCTTAAATATTCTCAGGAACAAAATCCAATTGACTTGCTCGAATTTTTCTTTGCACAATTCATACTCCATTTCTTGATAAACTAGGAACATTGGTTCATGTCGGTTTACCCCTGTGCCAGATTTAAGAATATGTCTCAGAACATACAGAGTACTCAAAGTGACAGAGTACTAGAAATTGAGTTATGGGAGCAATGTGATGGAGCTAGCGCTAGATGGATGAATAGAATGAAGGCCGAATTGTATGCAAGAGAAATGACGCTCTTGTGGATGGTGAAGCCATGTAGAAGAGAATTTATAATTTGAAATGGGATGGTAATGGTCAAATGGTTTCCATAAGTATAAGGTGAGTGCATACATGATGATGGTGATAAGTCACATGCAAAGATTATTTAGACATTCATCTCCTATGATGATGTCAAATTTCATTCAAATGTAGGTTAGATAGGATGGATAGATTGCGGTTGATTATATGACTACATCACTATAGGACAGTCAATGTCATGGTTCTAGTAATCGTGCATCACCATCATTCAACTTATGGTTATGCAGTAGTGGTAAAACCATTATTTAAACAACCCATAAATATAAAGCTCTATCATGAGATATGAAAACTATAATTCATTTTCTTGAATTATGATTGGCATCTATCAAATCACACCCATGATTAACCCATTCAATCATATGATAAAAATGATTTTTTTCTTAGAAAAACAAGGGAATAAAGGTGAGTACTTTAGGATTTAATATACCATTTTAACAACTGATGGTAATACAGGTTTACGAGAGTAATTATATATTCACTACATGACTAATTATGAATCTTAATAGAAAAAAATAAAATAATGATCTCATACCTCCATTACAATATCAATGCAAAGGAGTTATTTTTTTTGTACCGGATGAATACAGGAAGTTTGTATGTAGTGCGAGATGAAATTTTGATAAGATATCGAATACATAGTCTTAAAATTTGAATCCTGTAGGATTCTCTTTGTATCTCAGTATGTTCTAAAAGTCAAGCTACAATAAGTTCTAATTATTGATGATGTTGCATGTGAATTTGTCTTACTGGAAGGATTACACTGAAAAAAACTACAAACAACACACTGGTATAGGAATTCTTAAATTGCACTAGAAGTGTTAGTTAATGAGGGCAAAGAATTCAATGATTGGGCTCCAAGATATATAACAAGAAGACGTTATGTAGCTCAAAAACCTCATATTTTTGGAACCAAACTAACCAATGATTATGTCGCCACTTCCATTTTATTGGCAAATAAACCTAAATACTACTGTTATGTGGATTTTTCTCAAGCCTAGATGAGTTAATGTTCAACAATATTTTCAATTTTTAGGAGTATGAAAAACTTAAACAAAACTCCTTTTCACTTACCCATGGATTTTTATCGAGCCCATGCTAGTTCGTGCTCTCTAATGTTTTTTATTTTTATGAGTCTAAAAAACTTATATAAAAATCCATAGATTCCTTTTCCATAAATAATTTACCAAGGCTGGTTAAAGGAATAAACTTACACTTGGAAAATGTCCTTCTTTATTGTCTATCTATAGAGAAGGAAACATAGTTAGTAGTACCAAAATCATTATCAAACAACACACCTATACACATATATGTAGAAAGTTTAATTAAATTATACAATAGAACTTACAGTGGTGGATTAGCAACAAGATAACTCCCCTTTATAACCAACTGCATTTTAGAATTTTGAAGAACATGTATCGTAATATCCTCTTTAGAGAGTTTCTTATGATAAACTTTCTCTCTATGTCGATTCATGACAAAATAAGTCTGATATACATCGCTAGTTTTTGTCTTCATCAAGACATTATCATATACTATATCTACCTCATAAGGTCCAAGTCACTATGTCGTTAATTTCCCTTTCAAATCCTTAAACATGTTGTCATACAACAAAGCTCAGTCACCTCACTGAAAACATTTCTTCTTAATAAAATTATCGTTCCATTTGGTTCTGTGATCCTAAACAAGCATCATCCTTTGAAGAGTCCCTTATCTAATTTTATACAATGCATTCAATTCCATTAGCCTTTGTTTATGTGCCTCACATAAATCCATTCCTAGGTGCATGGAAGTTATGAAGGTTTTAACTTGGAATTCTATTGGAAGAAGTACTTGTTTCTCGTAAACCAAATCATAAGGAGAATGTCTTTTTGTGTTTCTCTAGGTTTTCCTATAGGCCTACAACGCCTTTAGTAACCTATCATCCCAATATTTATGATCTAGTTGTATTGTCTTGGTGAAAAATGGCCTTGATTACTTTATTGGTAGATTCTACTTATTGATTCACCTAGGGGTGGTAAGGTGTATATTTCTAGTGTTTGATTTTATACTGCTCTGTAATAGATTTAACGAATTTGGAAGTGAATTGACTACCTTGAACATTTACTATTTCCCTTGTTACACCAAAACGGGTAAATATCTCTTCAAATAAGAAATCAACAATAGATTGTTCGGTAGCAGAATATAGTGATTTATCCTCTACCCACTTTGTTTCATAATCTCTACATACTATAATATATTTCTACTTTCTAGATATAAATCTAATACCCATTTATTAAAAGGATTGATGAATACCTCTACTTGAAGAGGCATTTCATCTGCTAGGATAGGATTCCCCATCCCTTAACGATCATTACAGTTGGCCACATATTTCTTTGCATCCTTAAAGATGGTGGACCAATAATACCCACATTGTAAAACTTCATTTGCAGTTCTTTTGTCGAAAAGATTTCTACCACACAGGTCATTATGGAAAGATTTTAGAATGTATTCAATCTGATATCCTCATACACATATTAATATTACCAGATATGGTCGGGTGTGGTATAAATGATCCTCATGCCACATATAATTAGCATTAAGCTGTATGATTCTATGTTTCCCCTTGAAAACAATTTTTGTGGAAACTTTGTTGTAACCAGGTAATTAGCTACATGTTCATACCAAGGAGTATAAGTAGAAAAATAAAATAGATTCTCATCCAAAAAATCATGAGTAACTGGTGCACTATCACCTAAGTGGACAAGTTTCGACATAAAATTTGTGACAATATTATATTTTCCTGGTCTATCAATTATAGTAATATTAAATTCTTGTAGTGGTAAAAACCATATAGTAGCATGTGTTAGTGCTCAAATCTACCTTAGGCTGAAATAAGGTAAAACTCAAGGCTACATCAAACCACGCTCAGCCTCGTAGCTAGCCCTACGAGGATAGGAGAGGGCTCTCTCTGGGTCAATCTCGGCAAAAGATGATTGATGAGACTCGAGATGATTGAAATAAAAGCTAATTTTAGGCTAGGTATGAAGAACAAAGGTTTTATTTGAGTTTTTAGGAGTTTTTGTGTTGAAACAGGGAAAGGCAAATTTGGTCTTGGGGATGAGGGACAGTTTCTGAAGAGGTCTGAATGGGGCAAGGAAGGTGATCACCTTGATGCTTTTAAAGGGAATGAATGGGTATATCACACTGGTGAGGAGCTAAGGAGAGCAAGAAGGTTTCAAGGATTCTCCATAAACAGGTGAGAACATTGAAAATCAAACAAATTTAAAGGCAAAGCATAACAATCTATGGATTCTACCTTAACACTTCATTTGTTCAATTGCAGAAGGTGAGAGAAGGAAAATGATACGCATAACAACTTACAATTACTAAGAGAAGCACACCATCAAAACATAAATCCACATGGATTCCAAATAGTTCTGCAGAACCTTGGTCTTTCCTTAGCCAAAAATGCAGAGAAAATATGTACAATAGTATGCCAAAGCGATCCGAAGTGTCCAACCTCTCCAACCACTGAAAATGATTGAGAAATTACATAATATAGGCAAGCCAACCCATTCCCTTGCCTCTAGGGGTCGAGCTCATCATCCTAGGAGCTATTTCAACCAACTCTAGACAAAGCACTACAATCTAGGCTGTCAAAACAACTTGCCTCTATAAGGTAGGAAACCAATTCATTCATTAAATTTTCACTCTTTGGTGAATGAATCTTCTAGAACAAGTAACTAAGTGTCAAAATTACATCATGTTTAATCAATTACATCAAGATGGGTCAAAAATCACATCAAGAGGCGAAACTAGTCATAATTGGCTGAAATTCTGAGCTGGAAGGTGAAAATTTGACCAAAAATCTCTATGCACAGCGTGCGTGAGCTCTATGCGTTGCGTGCCTTTTAGCCTAATTTTGGGGCACTTCGCAGGACCCAAATTGAGCTCATGATAGCTCGTTGGAAAGCCTTGGATGTTTACTTTCCAAACCAAGAGGAATTTTCTAATTTGGTGTCCATTTTCCCCTCCAAAAGTGCATTCGCCCAAGACTACTTCCTATGTGTCAAAATAGGTGTAGTGAGGTCATTTTTTGCATGTTTTTTGACCTTTTGGGGATCCATAACTCACCCAAACTTCTTGTCCAACTACCAAAATTCATGATTCTCCATGAAAAATTGAAAACTGCAAGCCATTTGTGATTTGGACCTCCCAATCTTATGGGTCGCGCGCGGCGTGCGGCGCAGAGGGAGGTGTGTAGCACACTGGGCTTGAGGCACGCGGCGCTTAGAGCATGTCGTAGCGCCTTTTTGCAGGAGACTTTTGGAGGCCTTCCTGGTATAAAAATCAGGTGCAGAATAGCTCATTGAAAAGGCCTTTGAGTCTACTTTCCAACCCAACTAGAATTTGTCAATTTGGAGTTCATTTGCATTGTCAAAAGTCAAATCTCCCAAGACTGGTCAAAATGTGCCAAATGAGGCTGCCTCAAGGCAGAGTGCTGTTGCAGTCAACTTTTGAATTCCTTCCTCAACTCCAAATTGAGCTCATGATAGCTTGTTGGAAATCTCTTTTTGTCTAGTTAACATTTCACTCAGCAATAAAGTCATTTGGCCAACCAAGCTAGGAGAAAACGTGATTTTCCTAAGGTCACTTGAGAGGTGCATCAATTCTCCCAAGGCGATTGTATTTTTGAAATTTATCTAAAACCATGACACCTGTGTAAAAAGTGAAGGACGTTTTGTGTCCTTGGCCTGTTTTGGACAAAAACCTCTCTCAGTGTTTCAAAATTAATCTTTGATTGCTCTAAAACATCATTTTAGTGAAACCTATCCCAATGTGTGAAACAAGGCATTTTGTCGAAATGAATCGAAATGAAGGGGATAAGGGGCTTCTAAATTCTTGGGGAAATTTTTGGTAGTAGGGAGGGATGTTAGGAAGCAGGGGAAAGTGGAATCTCAGATATTGAGTGAGGGGAAGGGGTCCAAAAGGGCCAAACCCAGGCCCAACCTAGAAAATTGCCATGTTGTAGCAATAAACTAGGGTGTGTGCAAAAATGAGGAATTTGGGGGATCTCAGTGATGGGAAGTGTTTAATAAGGTACATTAAGGATAGGGGAAGGTGTGTGAACATCTCGATACAAGTTTTGCTAATGATTCGACCATTCAAGAGAAATTGCCTTCAAAACCCTAGGAGAGGGAAGTGACCTTACCTAGGCGCAACTAAAGCATGAACAAGGTGTGAAATGACCCAATGGAACTTGACATGATGACGACAACCATCTGAATAATGGTACACTCAGCTAAATGGTGACATGGACCGACATTTGGACAATTTTGAAAAGAGTGAAAACAAACCCTAGACCTGATGCCAAGTGACCAAATTTTCCTTAAAGACTTATTGAAATGACAAAATTTGACGTTGACACCTTAAAATCAATTTGTAAGAGCATTTTTGATCACTGAAGGAAGGCTACAAAGATTGACACTAACAGCACGTGCATTGGTGATAGTTTTATTCATTAAAAATATAATAGTTGAATGATCTATGTGTACAAAAATGTCATTCTCAGTTATATAATGTCTAAATTTATTAATGGCATGAACTACCAATAAGAGTTCTCTTTTAGTGATTGTGTAATTTAGTTCTATAGGAGAGAGATTTTTCTAACAAAATAGATGGCATAGGGAATTTGATTCTCTCTTTGGCCCAAAACAACTACCAAAGTTGTGTCTAATGCATAAGTACAGGTGTCAAAAGGGAGGTCCCAATTTGGTCCTCTTAGAATTGGAGGAGTTGAGAGTTTTTGTTTAAGAGTTTCAAGTGCAATTTCACACTAAGAATCACACTGGAATTCCACGTCTTTGGTTAAAAAATTCAATAGAGGAGAGGCTATTGTTGTAATTTTTTGAAAAAAAATCTATAATATCTTGCATGCCCTAGAAAAATTCTGACTTATTTTTGGAAGCTGGGAGTTTTCATCTAAGTGATTATTTCAATCTTAGTAGAATCTACTCTTATCCTTGTCCGAGAAATATGATGGCCTAACACAATTCCCTCTAGAAGAACCATTCTATATTTTACATTGCTAAGGGCAAGTTTGGTCTCTTGACATTTGATTAAAACATTCTCTAGGTTGTCTAAAGCTTCTTGGAAATCTTCCCCATATATTGTAAAGTCATCCATATAGACTTCCACATAGTCTTGGGTTAGATCAGAAAAAATAGCAAGGACAACCCTTTGAAAGGTGCAAGGGGCATTGCATAACCCAAAAGGAATCACCTTATAGGCATAAGTACCCAATGAATAGGTAAGTGTAGTCTTTTCTTGGTCTTCCAGTGCAATTACAATCTGATTATAACAACTAAATCCGTCCAAGAAAGATAAATTCTTCTTCCTAGAAAAAGCATCTAATACATTATTAATGAAAGGAAAAGGAAAGTAGTCTCTAAAGGTAGCCTTATTTAGTTCCCTAAAATCCACACAAATCCTCTGTTTAAAGTTTTTCTTAGGTACAATGAGTAGTGGTGATACCCACTTACTATAAAAAAAAAATGGTAAATGAAGTTAGCATTTAAGAGCTTTTCAAGTTCTTATTTTACTATATCTTTTAAGGTTGGGTTAATCTTTCTTTGAGGCTGCCTTACTAGTCTAGTTTCATCATTTGTATATATGTGATGCATGTAGATGTCGGGGTGGATCCCTTTCATATGAAAGTAATCCCTTGCAAATGTACCACATTGCATTTTAATCATTTGAATCCATTGTTCTTGATGCTCCACTTCTAGACTAAAGTTAACATATAGACATTTCCTAGGGTTAATTTCAACAGCATGCACAAAGGACTCTTTACATTGACCTTTTTCTATTATGGCAAACAATATGGATGTAGAGGAATTACATGCTTCTTGAAATTGAGAACTGAAAATGTTCTCCTATTCTTGAAAGGATTGTGGATAATAAATACATCTCATTGTATTTAAGAACAAGTTAAAAACTTGATATTTGGTTTATTCTTGAAGACATTTAGACTGTTCAATTGTTAAAATGGTGTACTACATTTGTCCTCTCCATATGTGCTCTCTATCCATATGGCGATTTTTGTAGCAGGTTGAGCAAGAGGAAATAAGGTAAATTTTTGGATTTTACATCCATTGGAAATTGTCATGTCTCCAGTCTTGCACCCAATAAAGGCATCATCAATGGTTAGCCAAGGTTGTTCCAATACTACTGCATGTCCAGGTTTGTAGGATTTTAGATGGATCATAAAGAAGTCTAGAGGATATTGCGAGGAAGCTAGTATGACTCTTATGTCATCCAAGCTTCCTACATGTTTAAGAATGGATTTGTAAGGTAACTCCAATAGTGTTTGGGTTGGTCTAAAGCCTTCTAACTAGATATTTTGCATAATTTCCATATCCAGCAAATTTATTGTTGCACCTAGGTCAAAAAGAATTTTTGGTAGAGATATACAATTCATTTATATCGTCATCCTTGGATTCCGAGGATGAGTGTATTTCAAAGGCATCTTTGATATGGTTTCTGATAATTGGCCAAATACTTTTATAATAGGTGGATCCTTACATTTTCTTCTTGAATTTTTAATTCAAATATCTTTTACAATATTGGCATAGATAGGAACATATTTGATAGCTTTAAGCAAGGGTATATTTACATAAATAATTCATAGTTCTACCTCTAAATCATATCCTAGTGGGACCTCAAGATTTTTGACAAGCAATATTTCTCGATAGGGTGGTTGGGTGGCCACCTGAGATGGTTTAGGTTGTATTGTAGAATTTATTGGTGCTTAGGGAAAGTTTTCCTCTTCAGTAGGAGGAGAATCTTCCTCTTGGCTACATATGCTCTTGTCTTCATGAGGTGCTTATGTTGGTTGTTCTTTTTGAATAATCACTACTAGTCTTGTTTATTTAAGATGTTACCGGATCTTAGTCAAATTTAATTGATTGGAACTGAAGTGATAATGTAGGTAGGGAAGGTTTTTAGCTCTATATTCTTTATAGATTAACCTATCATATTGGAATTTCGTAAGAAGCTACAGAAATAGGATAGAATTTATTTTTGTGTATGTTTTTTAGATCTCAAGGTAGAAATAGTGACACGTGGCACCTCATACATGTTCTCTCTTCTCGAAAGGTATATAATTAGGTCATATGGGGAGATTGTGCATAAATATTTCTTAGAGAATCCAATTTCGATTAGACATGTGGCATTGGAAAGAGGATGGAGAGGGCTACTATAGGCCACGCTTTTAGAACTAGGAGATATGAAATTAGAATGTTACGGTCATTTCAAGATCGAAATCCTAAAATCGAGAAAGGGTGATATGAGGAAGTTTGATGGCAAGGATCTAATAAATTGGATACTATAGACGGAGAAATATTTTGATCTAAATGAGGTGAAACCATTACAAAAGGTATGTATTTCATCATCATATTTAGAACCGGATCAATTTTTATTGTATAAAGGGCTTTGTTCTCGTAAACCATTTGTCACGTTGTCAATTTTCATGGAGGAAATGGTAGCACATTATGAGGATACAATGAGCAACACCTTATTTAGCCAATTGATAAATCTCAAACAAAAGTATTCAATGGCAGAGCAAATTGAGGTCTTCCAAAAATTTAATATAAGGGAAAATGATATTCCAGAGAAGCAAAGGATTGGTGTCTCCATAGGGACTTTAAGGGATAACATTCAACATGCGGTTTGTCTTCAGGAACTTGATTCATCGGAGAAGGCATTTAGGTTGGCAAGAAAGGTAGAAAGAAAAATTATGGCAACAAGGAAGTCTACCCCTCACAACTATAAAGATAGAAGTGTTGTTTCTCCTAGCCTTCGATAACCTGCAAGGTTGATACCACAACAATTGGAAGAAAAAAGAGAAAAATGGCTTTGTTACAATTGTGATAACAAATCCATTAAAGGTCATAAGTGTGCTGAGAATAAATTATTGTACATTGATTGTGAAGAGGAGGAAGAAAATTATCAAGAAAGATAAAAAAAAGAGGATATAGGCCAGGAACCAACCCGAGAGAAAGAGTAAATAAATCTAACTATATCTTGTAAATAATTTTCAATAATTACCACTCCTCAAACTCTTAATATAGAAGGATATATCAAGAAAAAAGGGTTCAAGAAGTAAAATATCACATCGAGAAAGAAGAAATAAATCTGACCATATCTTGTAATGCATTGGATGGAATTACCACTCCTCAAACTATCAAGATAGAAGGACATATCAAGAAGAAAAATGTTCAAGAACTGAAAGATCACATCGAGCATCAAGAACTGAATCTGACCATATCTTGTAATGCATTGGGAGAAATTACCACTCCTCAAACTATCAAGATAGGACATATCAAGAAGAAAAATATTCAAGCAATGAAAGATCACATCGAGCATGAACAACAAGTTCTCCAACTTTTAAAGGATAACGCCATTTTGGTGTAGAATTGAATGAAACAATAGGAATATCAACATCGTAGTGAAAGAAGTTTTGATGTAGGCCACTGGGTATTTTTATGGCTACATCTCAATAAAGCTATTTATGAGAAGGAAATGTTGGAAATACTACATGCACTTAAGAGATGTCGACCTTACCTAATGGGAAGAAACTTCAAGGTAAAAATGGATCATGATAGCCTTAAATACCTTTCCAAGCAAATATTATATTTAGAATAATAGAAGAAATGTGTCACAAATATGTTGGGTTATGACTTTGAAATCATACACAAGAAAGGGAAGAAAAATGTTGTTTCAGATGTACTCTGAGGAAAGGGTGAGGATGTGGAAGCATTGTTTTGTGCTATTTCTATTATCCAACCAAATTGGATAAATGAAGCGAGGGATGAATGGAAGAATGATGAAGAAGTGTGGTCACTCATTCAAAACTTGCAGAAGATCACGGTTCAAACAATAATGCTAGAACTTGATGAGGAAGGAAAAATCATATTAGAACATCGAGGAGTCATAGAAACAAGAACCTGACAACTACGAAATCAATCAATTTTAGATTCTCTCATCATGTGGAAGAACTTACCCATTAAATATTCCACATGGGAGGACAAGAATTTTATACACAAGCATCAATAACTCCTCAATCATTGACGACAACACTTTTTGCAGGATAGGGGCATGTTAGGTCCTTATACTACTAGTGTAACTGCTTATTGTTATTAGTACAACCCCTTTATTAGATTTTTGTGCCCATGTAGTCCCCATATTGTTACTATTGTGCCCAATAGAATCCCACTATTCTTATTATTGTGCCCTTACATTATTATTGTTATGTCGGGTTTGATTATATTATGACCCCTTAGACTACTATATATAGAAAGGAGGTATTTTCATTTGTATCATCCAAGAATTTTTCATTTGTGTAATGTAAAGGAGGTTGCTCGTGAAGAGGCTTATTTCTAAGGGGTTGATCTAAATTTTTTATCATTTTTTCAACCGATTTCATAACATAGTACATACGTGTATGGTATGTTGGCAATGAGATGAATGGGACAACTAGGCATGGTGCTTGGTGCAGCAAATAGTGGGACAAAAATCAATTAGAGGAGCAACAATGGATGGCTAACATGACAACAAATGCATAATTAGAACAGTGGAAATTGTGGCAATAAAACTACAATTGGGAGAGAAGCTAAGACATGGCAGCAAAGGCACAATTGGAACAACTACAATTGTTGCACGAGGGCTACAGTTGGGACGGAAAGTAAGATATGGAAACAAAGGCACAATAGGACAACAAATACAACATGGCACCAAAGGCTACGATAGGACATCAGCTAAGGCATGGTAGTGCAAACTCATTGGTAAGTAGCAAGGTGCACCTATGGCACATGCGACAGCTGTGGTAGCATGGTGCATCTATGGTACATGGGACAACTATGGTAGTATGGTGCATCTATGGCACATGGGACAATTGTGGTAGCATGGTGCAGCAATGGAACATGGGACAAAAGTGGCACCATAAGGTGTAGCAATATGATGAGTGTAGCATGGTCATGAGGTTCTGAATTGTGATTATGGTTGTAGCATGGTGCAACATGGTGAGGTGTAGCATGATGATGAGATGAAACACAATGATAGGTGAAGGAGACACCTTAGATAATCCGTTGAAGCACCATGTCTTCAACTCATCTCATGTAACTTCTTAGAGATGATCTATGCTCTTATCTAGATAAGTCAAAGTGTTGACTTCTGTTGTAAATGTACTCTTTCTCTCTCCCTGTCGAACTATTAAAGAGCATATAAGAAGAATTTAGCAAGGGTTTGACCACATTAGTTTTTATCCCTCAATAGCACCACATCTTGTGTCGTCTTGTCTTGGCTTCACTTTTGTGATTTATGTTTATGTTCTATATGCAATTTAATTTAGTACTAATGTGATTACTAATATGGAAAAAGATACTGAGCTAACTGTGAAAATTGAAATAAATTGCACTAACCATAGATCATACCTAAAACTAATATGGTATCAGAGCTAAGGTGAAGACAAAGTCCAAGAAAGAGTGAAAGAGCAATCATTGAAGACAATTGGGAAAGGATAAAAGGATCAATGGATCCCTCATCCCTTTTCAAACGCACCAAGGGTGAAGTAGAAGCACAAAATGTTATCAAAATGGCACAAAATGTTATACGAAGGAGTGTCTCAATGGTAGGAACACATCATTTGATGATAACAACCATTCCATCTTCGGGGCACAATCTCTCAAGGATTGAGATACACTGCTAGAAATATGAAGCTGCATGATTATTCACATGATGACTCGAGAGGTAGTGTGGAGAACACTTTTGAGTGTTAATTCTCTTTGGGTTT
>APFE030786885.1:0-12393 GCA_000404065.3 Pinus taeda | reverse complement strand
CAAAATATTCGCCCACTAAAAATTTAAAACCCCTTAATTTCGCCAAAGGGCGAACATTCGCCCCTAAAATCACCCCTAGTGACTTTGATCCCAGGATCCTATGAGGGAGAGGTGAAACCAAAGGTGCTTGTTGGCCTTTTTCTGGAGATGTTTCCTTGTTGATATCCTACCAACCTAATCTAAACATCATAAGCATTTCTAACCATAACCAGTGACCTAGTTAATGAACACAATTTAATCTGCCTAACAAAAATAATTTTGCAAATGCATAACAGAGAAACAACGATGCATAAAGGAAAAATAACAATACACAAATGAGGCCTTGGCTCTCAGGTTGGGCCCAACCCTAAGAGCTACGACTCCTATAAAGAACTCAAAGCTGATACAAAATAGGACTGCTTGTCATTATCAAAAAATATTCATCAACCGAAAGTTATGCCACAATGGCTACAAGAAAACGAGCTGAAAGTGATAGTACTATAGTGCAAAAAATGCAATGGTTTCAAAAGTAAACTACGAAGGCTGAGGTCTTCTTATTTATACATCACGAGGGGCCTAACAGGCCTCCTAAATTCAAGGGACTCGGCTGCCCCAACTGCTAGTAGACAGTCCCTTTTCCAAAATCTGCTTGGCTTCCTTTAAGATCCATTTTGGTGGCCTCTGAGCTCGGAGTTGAGGGTGGAGATCCCGAAGAAGGGCCATTTAATTTCAGAGACAACCCCCCTACGAATCCTCACTTCAAGCTTGGCTATCACCTAGCCCATGATTGCTCGATTTTGCTCCAACATGTGTCCGAAAAACTTGAAATAACCACTTATTAGCCTCCTAGGTAGAGTGACCACCCTTATTCATTCAAATGACATAAACATACTAAAAAAATGCATAATCTATGAAGAATGGAGCATTGAACAAGGATTGAACAAGGACAATTAGGAAAAATGGGCCCAATAAGTTACCCAATTCAGGGCTCATCAACCAGGGAGGAGGTGTACCAAAGATCCCAAGTGTTGCAGGAGAAGATTAGGAGGATATTTGACAAAAGAACCAAGGCATAAGATTTCTACCTTGGAGATAAAGTGTTAAGATGGGATTCTAGAAGAGAGGACAAGGGGAAACATGGGAAGTTTGACTTCCTATAGAAAGGACCATACGTTATCTATCCTTTCAAAGGAAACAATGCATATTTTCTTAAAGAGTTAGATGGTACAGAAGCAGAAGAAGGACTAGTCAATGGTTAGATGTTAAATTATTACTTTGATCCCACTTATTAATGTTACTATTTTCTTTACAGTACATATTATATACTTTGTAATGTCATAGTGTTGATTGGACACTAAGATTTTGGAGTTGAAGCCCAAAGCGAAGGTCCTAAGCTTCAGAAGTATCACTGTTATACATACAATAAAGAATTAAGCAAAAGAAGATTGCAGAGCATAGTAAAAGTCATTAAGAGGCCACTGATCTACTATTCTTGACTTTCCACCAGGGAAAGCCATCCCCAAGTGGAGCCATTATTATGCCCCTATACCAATAGGTGTCATATATTACTATTGACTTGGTTTAGCTTTGTAATATGTTCATACCTTTTCTTGTTGCAAAGGTTTTCCATATTTGTAAAAAATAAAAAAATTTAAAAAATGTAAAGAGGGTATACCTTAAAAGACAAATCAAAGAGTGAAAAGAATAAAAAGAGGTCAAAAAATGAAAGAAAATGAATCCAAACAAAAAGAAAAGACCAGGGAAGTGTGCAAGTCTAAATGCCACTACTTTTTACTTTTGTACAATAAAAATTGTGTGCAGCTTGTCACCTATGTCACAATTCATGAATAGTCAAACAATTTAAACTTGGCTACTTCATATTTTCAATTTCATGTTGTAGAAATAGAGAATAATATCTGACCAAACAGTTTAATCTTCGCAGTTAAATAGATAGGTAGAGTGAATAAAAGGAGATCAACAGTTTAATCTAAGCGCTTGGATGTAATAAGTGTAGACTTAGATAAGCATCACCATGTAAAAGAAAAGAGAGTTTGATGAGGGTTTTCCAATTTAAGTGCACCCTAATAAAGAAGTGAAAATGCTAGGTTAAAGTAGGTAGGGTAAGTAGATGATGGTTGCAGAATAATATGTGGTGAATGATGAGTCTAAATGTGTAAATATTTTACTTTCATTACAATGGAAAAGGCATGTATCACATGGAAAACACATAAACAAGCAAAGTAAAAAATAATAAACTTCCCTATTGATTTCCCCTAAATTTTCATTAATTTCCCCTAAGTGCCAAGGTATCTATCAAGTTAGAAGGGCTCAGAGCATTTCTCTGACCTTTGGAGGGATCGGACCCTCGGCCCAATAATTTATAATATCTTAAACACTTAAGCGCATTCATCAATAATCATAAGTGATTCATTCCCTTTATAAAGCTTTTCCTAAGTAAAATCCTATTTTACTTAGGAAAATTAAAAACATTCTATCTACATGAAACCCTCACATATTTTTAGCCTAAGTAATGTTATATGATGAAATGTTTACGGAAACATGTACTTAGCATGCATTTCATAAAGTTATATTAACCACTAATGTTATTATTATGTAATTCCCCTATAAAGGTTACTGACTCCCGTATTATTATAACTATGAAAAAACCCCAAATTTCTATATATCCCGCCCCTCGGTTACATATAACCATAAATCAGTCAATAAATGGGATTAATTAACTAATCCGTAGTTAATTAAGAGGCTGATCCCCACCGTGTTAATAAAGGATTAACTAACCTCCATGGTTAATTAATAACTTCTTTGACCAATCACATGGCCCCCGATGTAATTAAAAGCCTTTAATTATGTTGGGCCTGCCCTGCATTAAACTTTTGCCAGCTCACCTCCCCGATAGTCATTCGATTGAGCCCCAAAAATTCAATGGTTGTCGCGCATATCGTATGGCCCTCCATGTTCGACATTTAGCATGCGATGGCAAGCGGTTCTGCAAACAATGCATGTACTATGTGTCATGCATTGTATGGAATCATGCAGTCGCACCCAATACCACCTCCTCTCCACTAGCGGTGCGATGAAAACCACTTACTACCTCTCGCTACCGACAAAACATCAAATCATTTTCCTGCTGATGCCATCTGTCCAAAATCCTGAACCTGCCAAAAGTTGACTTTGCATAAAAAAACCAAGATAATTAGTTTCGTCCTTATTTCCAAAAAGCACATGCATGCAACAACTTGAACGTCAAGGTCAACCAGTTCATACACCCAGCTATCAACCACCCTCAAAATTGCAGTTCAACGCTGCTCCAAGTCCACCATTCGCACCCAGTGAACCTGCATTCCATTACCCATCACTAAATAGAGGTATTTACTAGTTTTCGTCCAGAAACCCTTTGATACTTGCTTTCCTCTGTAATTAGCTTGAAAAACCCAAATTTCATTACAATTCAGTTACTGCATTTATAATTCAAGTTTCCTAAGACCCTTTGTTTCACCAATTTCACATAAAAACCCCAGTTTCCTATCTGAATCCACACGAACCAGAATGGAAACCCCCGTGGCCCTCAATGTAGCACCTATCACTACCCCTCACCATGATTTGGATTATTTGCCCTTAGCAAATAAAGATTTTCAAATAAAAGACTTGGATACGGACAAAGACGACCTGAAACTATTTTCCAATGCCAAGACAATCACATGCATGGCTGTGATACCATAGGGCTTTGGGAATCAAATCTCTCAATGTACTTTCTCCCCTCTATGCGCATTTTCCCTGAGATTATCCATCAGTGTCATGACAACTATGATCCCAACCTCAGAGCAGTAATGTCCTCCAATCAAACTGTCCTCTTCACAATTACTGCAGACTCAATCAATGAGATAGTCTAGTTTCAGCCTAGTCAAGGCCTCACCCTCATTTCCCTTGGAGATTTTATAGAGAAATCATCTAAATTCTCCCAGTCTGAACTCAATTGCCTTTGCTAGACTTTCATAAATAAGAAATATCAACCCAAAAATCCCCCTCCTTATTTCTTAGTTTTCTTCACAGAGATAGGAAAAATTATAGTTTATATGATAGCTACGGTTATGAGATTCAATAATAGTGAGTATGTGGATGAATTAACCCTAGTTTTAATGTCCATTTTTACCCCTAGTCAGCCTTCTACACAACTATGCTGCATTCATTTCAAAGAAAATCTATGACCAGTTCATGAGGCTGGAAAATGAAAAAGTGTTCAAGTTCTCCACATTCATATATCACTTTATCCTCTACTATTAATCTGACAAGTTCCCATTTTTTTTAAATAAACTTGATACAAAAGGTAATCCAAGATCAGTCATTTTTTTTACTTCTATCTTCCACCATTTGTTTGTTTGTCCCTATTCATATAATGAATTCATTGATCAGTTTGTCCATCCAGTGACCACCATGCTGATAGGAAATCCTCCTCCTAGGATTAATGATGAAATCAAAAGAATCCTTCAACTCTCCAAACAGTACAAAATAGGTGACTAGTACTTGTACTAGAATCACATAGAGATCAAAATAAATGGTTGTGAGGTCCCTCCATTCAAGCTACCAAAATATTTTCCTATGAGGTTGTTTGCATTGGAATATTATAGACAAATGATAAACTCATATCATATTCACTTTACTAGGGCCAAGAAGAAAGCACAGTTGAGAATCAAAGATCACTTAGGCCCATTTGTCTGCAACAATAGAGAAGCAGGGAAAGTAGCAGAAAAAATCCTAGAACAAATGAAATTAAATAAAAGTTTTGGTTGGAGATATGACCCACACAATTTCATTTGTGATAAGAGAATGAAAAATAGGTTATCACCCTATTTTCATCACAAATCCATGAAATAGAGCAATATGCTAATATGGATGAATGGAGGGAAGGAATTCTTGTTGATATGGATAGTGATAAGGTCAATGTAGATAATGTGATGAAAGACCTAGAAAAGAGACTTGACCTGGACACTTTTGAACAGGTACCAGTTGGGACTTCTCAGAAGCCAAAACCAGGAACTAGTGCCTCTACAGTAGATACTTCTCAAAGGCACTCATAGGAAACTAGTGCACCCCTTGCAGAATCATCACAATGAAAAGAACAAGGAACCAGTACTCCAACATCAGGGCAATCAAACATGTCAAAGCAGCTTGAAATCTCTGAAGAATAGGCTCAACCACAAACCCATCTAGCTCAAGTTAATATGGGAGATCCCCTAGTTTTGCAAACTCCTTTGAATGAGGAAAAGAGCTTTAAAAGAGATAGGGAAGTAGCTACCCCTACGAGTGGTCCTTCAGACTAGCCTGGTGCTAAGAGGCATAGGCTAAATCCACATTTGGAAGAAGAGCTTTTTAAAGAAACAATAGGAGTTTGAGGAAAGAAGGTGGAGATAGTCTACATACTTTCCCAGTAGGTGGGGCACCTTCTAGTTCACAAAGGCAAGAGCTTGAAAGACAACAAAGTACTGAAGTTTCATCCTTTAGGTCTTCATCTGACAAGACCTTAGACATTGAATAAAAATTCAAGGAGATAAGGGACAAAAATGAACAGCTAAAGGCCCAAGCTTGCACTCAATACTTGAAGATGGCTCCTACCAATCAAACTAAATTGATGTCAACTTATGACATCAAAGAAGGCAGAATGAAGATGAGTTTTCTAAAGCCTAGAATAGAGCAGCCTAAGTCACTTGTAAACTACCTCAAAACTGATTTTGAAGTCCTGGCCAAAGATATTCACCCCATAGACCAAATAGAATTGCATAAGCAGACAGGGGAAATGGTCTATTCCAAATTAACAAGCAAGGCCGTGATGGCACATAGATTGGAGAATTCACTAAACAATACCACTGCTCAATTACAGTTGAAAAGAGCCTCCTCATAGGCAAAAGACAATAGAATCAAATCATTGGAGGATTTTATTATTGGATTGGGTCGTAACCCAAAAGATGTAAAAGCTTTAGAGGCCCTGATAAAGAAGAAAAATGAAGATATAGTTGCACTGAGAAAGCAACTGAAATTGCCACCACTGATGCATCCACAGACTGCTGAAGTAATTGAAAAGAAGAACAAGGAAAAGCTTATGGACTTAGTCCTAAAGCTAAATGAACAATTGAGGGAGATAGAGCAGGAGTTAGAGAAAACACTACAAAGCAGGCAGAGTGAGTCAACCTCTCAGCCTCAAAAATGTAGTACCAGTGGTTTCTACAGTAGTCCCTTAAACATTGGCAACTACTATAGCACCAAATGTCCCTTTGATTGCAACAGAAACTATTGGAATGACAGGTACAGGTACAGGTACAACACAGGTAGGAACCTTAAGTCAGAGCACTAAAGAATTAATCAAATCCATGGAGGAAATGAAACTCCAAGTTTTTGAGTTGCAAAAGGTAAAGGAGAAATTCATAACCTTAGAAAATAAGTATGATGTGTCAAAAATCAATTTTGCTGAAGAAGTAAGGAAAAACAAAGGCTTGGCTCAACAAGTAAAAACACTAGAAAAGGATCTCACATTTGAAAAGCCTTTAACAGATATTAGGAAAATATTATGGACCAACATCACTCAATCAATCAATGATGTGTGGTCATTGATTCAAATAATTTTTCAATAGATTGACTTAGTTGAAGTTGCTCTTGAAGAGATTCAAAAAACCAAGGAAGAGCTAGGAGGAAAGCCTGAAGAAGCTATCAGGTTGACAAACTTTCTGAACAGCATAAACGGGTATCAATTGGAGCAGCTGAATATTGAGAATAGAACTGGAACCATCCTAGAAATCAAGAAGGTCTTAACTAAAAGGACTATAATGCAGAACTTGGAAAGAAAATGTCAGAATATGCAGGAAGACAGATGAATTTATGGAAAAATTTGGAAACTTACAGAGTAAAGGACTTCCAAGTCTTTTAGTCATCAATGATAAGTTAATGAGGCATGAGGATTATGTCGACAAATTAGATCTGTATGTAAACACCCAAGTCAGTTCCTCTGCCAGTTCATCTGCACCCAAAGCATTACCTACAGGTAGAGTTCTCTGTGATACTTTGGAGAACCTTTTTTATTTTGTGCATGAATTGAAACACTTGTTTTCTGTACATCCAAAGTTTGTAAAATACACAGAGGCTGATTAAATCTTCAGAAAGCTAACAAGGAATAGGATACCAAGGGATGATTGGTGGACAAATATGACAGACATCTTATGATTTATCTTGGTAAAAAGTAAATTGAAGTATTTACCATAGTTAATTTTTGTAAAAGAAGATGAATGATGGTATAGTAGGTAAAGAGTATCAGTCACAATTAAAGAGTATTAGTGAAAAGATGAAAACAATAATCCATCACATAATTATGAGCAAGACAACAAGATGCTCAATTATAGGACCTGCCTCCAACTCCTCCAAGAAAAACAGGAACAACAACCCAGCAGTTCACTTTCAGTTTCTATTTTCGAAACCATCTTTCTCTATATTCATGTAAAATATATTTAGTTTTCCTAAAATATATCTCTCTTAGTTAGGAGATATTTTATTGTAAATTTTGTGTAAGTACTTCCTCATTCGAAGAACTGATGTGTGGATTCTTATACATTTCTGTAGACTCATTATTTTGGAATAGAAGTGTTGTTGAATAACTATTGTATGCTGGAAAAAGTAATAAAGCAAAGGACTTTTACAAGATTCATGTTTCAAACGAGAGACAAATAAGTATTCTATATCTGATGTTTTTATAGTTTTCTAGTTTATATATTTCACATGTATTTCATATCTAAATGATAAACAAAAAAGTATATTTCAGAAAGTGATTTACTGCATTCTATCTTTAAAATCTTTTATATTCTTAATGATTTCTTCTAAGATATCATAGGTAGGGAATTCTTAATTGCTCCCTGCTTCTTAGTTTATCATTTTGGCCATTTAACAAGAAATTCTTAATTGCTTTTGTTAATGATCACCCACTTTCCCTCCTCTTGAAATTTGTTGAAGGATTCTTAATTTCCCTTCCTCCGTTTTAAGACCATTTCACCCTTTCAAGTTACATTTTGCATCTTGTTTAGCTATCTTGCCCTGTGAAGCCCTCCTTTGTTGAATCAACCTGATCTAGTTAATCCATATTCAGTTGACTCCATAGCCCAATGGCATGAGATACGTTTTTCTATCCATTTTCTCCTGAATTCCACCACCAAACAAAAATCAAACCCCCCAAGCTTTCATAACTAGCCTAATATCCTATAAACAAAGCCAAATCATAAAGAGAGAGCCCTTTCTAAGTACAGATTGGCTAGATTCTATACTTAAAAGTTGGGTTGTGGTTACCTCGGACCCCTTTCCTTCTTCGGACAACTTCAAGGAAAATATGAGTGATAACACGACTATCAATTTGTCGAATTCTAACTCTGATAAAATTTGGTCCTGTAGAAATCTTTTAGATTCCCTGTGATTCTCCAAAGATTATGTTCTCTAGGCTAACTAGAGATCTACAACTCATATCAAAAATATGATCATGCAATCATTATCCTTGTGAGATTCTAAGACTTTTGAGTATAAAGTTTGTTGCATTCTGACTCTGGTGAATTTCAGCTTCCAAGGGAATCTAAAGATTCCTCAAGTTTCTTCAAATATTCTATTCTACTAGGCACCTGCAATTCTATTGCTTAGATGGTGAATCTGACTTCACCATTGTGCTCTGTGTGAGAATTTGAGAGAAATAACTATAAAATTGATATCATTATAACAATGTGAAATATTTACCTCCTGAGAATCTTTTCAACATCTTAAGATTCTATGCAAAAACTCTATGTCGAAAAGCGTGCCAGCATAGTTTCGCCTCAGCACTGGAAATCATGGTTTTGTCCCACTCATTCACTCATGGTTCCACCTCCAAGTTTCCAAAATGACGGCACGCTCTCTCGTTGGCTTAGCAAATGAAGGTTTAAATAAATTTGTGGGGCGAAGTTGCTAAGGCACATGGTTGTTGGCGCAATGGCAGGTGTCGAGGTTGGTTACCCGAGTGTCAAGGTATCAAATCCCTCCCCTTCTAAAATCTGCATGCATATACATTTTATTTTAGTAAGCACATTTTTCCAAATGGTTTGGTGGTTTTATGTGGAACTACTGAGCGGGCGGGACCGGTGGACCCGCTGGTGGTGGGTTCGACTCCCACCAGTTTCATAATAATATATAGATTGAATATATGGTGCGGTGGGGTGGTGGGGGTGGTGGCCCGTCACCTATTTATTTTATTTTTTTGTTATTTTTAAAATAAAAGGAACATTTTAAAATTGCTAGAAAATAAGGGTCATTGGGAAAACTAAGTATGCCACAAATTTTCTTGCCCATTTGCAGGATTCTGGTGACCACTGCTAGTGCAATTTGTATGTCCATTAACCCTACCACTTGGCCAAGTTAACCCTGAAATTTGACTTGATCTAACTTCTTCGTACGAGCTCAGATTTAAGTGGTGTTCACACCATTAGAATCAGGACGACGAGAAATTTGATATGGCGCTGGTTCGAGAGCAATATGACCACTTTGAATTTTGACCATTTCTGAGCCCTCTTAGACTTTTGCATGTGTCTAGAGCCACTTGGATCAATCATGGAAGATAGAAGGATAAATAAGACGAGGTGTAGATAGAAGGAGGTCATCCTTCACCAAAGATTCTTGTTTAGACTCCCACACATATTCATAAAAACAGATAGTGTAGGTTGGTTGTTCAACACTATCTCCATCTAAAACTTGATCCTCTTGGACATCACATGAGGAATCTGGAACTGATGAATACAACACACCAAAATCTGGAGGATCAAAGGAACCAAAGGATGGAGGCTGAGAAGATAAGACCACATGACAAATATCAAGTTTGCAGCCCAAATTTGTGCAGAAATCCCGAGTCGGTGGAGGAGGGGGAGATGGTGAGAGTTCAATAGGTGGATTCACAACTTCTCCCACCTCATCTTACAGGGTTAGAGATATTTGATGAGAAGTGTATGGAGGGTCACTTGGGATAGTAACCTTCTCTGAATCATATTTTAAAGCTCTAACACTAAAGTATGTTGGGATAGAGTCAAAAGTTTCTAACTTGTTCAGATTCTAAGAGATGTGAACAACATATTGAAATCTCCCATCTAAAAATTTCCAGTCAACTTCATCTTCAGGAAATGCATAACAATAATGAAGAAAATGATTCATGAAAGTGCTTAAGAGATTCGTCAAGTGTTATTTACAATTTTAAAATTTTTGGATGAAGTTCTTTATGGTCATAAAGAACAAAATAATGCATAATTATTTGTACATGTCATAGAAAGAATGTATAGAGGTTGTGGGTAATGTGTGACATCATTGCTTTTCATTCCCTTCGAATGTGAAAGTGAATAAACCATAGGCAATTCCATCTGAGGGGACATCATGCCCATCATAGAAACCAACAAAAGAAATTGTGTGCCTTAACAAGGGTGTTCCATTATCTCCATTGAACTTATATTCGGACAAGTCATCTATAACATTTGTTGGCACATCGAAATCAACAGTGTAAGAGAAACATCTTGGGGTTGTGATTAGGAAATAAGTCATAAAAGATGTGAAAAAATTCAAAACAAACTTCAAGGGCTCAACTTGTTATTTGGTACTCCTTCTAACATCAGAAATGTTTACGTTGCTAGACCCACCAACATTAAGGGGATCTCCTTGATAATAAGTCCCAACTATACCCAAAACCGTTTGGATTAGGAGTCCCAGTAGTGGGTGGTAGTGTGATGCCTTGACCACGATAGTGCATAGAGATAAATGTGATATCTTTGGGCTGAAGCAAGTGTGTGACCTTATGAGGAATCAAGTGCGATGCATGGGGGTTTCTAACATGTGAATGGGAAAAGGAGGTGTTCCCCTTAGAATCCTATAATAATATACAGCTTGAAAGGAACACATGAGTGGAATGACATCACAATCTAAAATGAAAAATAGTCCACAAGTTAAAGTGATAGTTAATCCAACAACACACATGCAATAAGATTCATACAATTGCATAAAAAATAGTTCATAAGAAAATGTGTAAGTTAAACAACATGCATTGCTAAAGAAACCATAATAGTTCAACTATAATAAAAACATATGCATGAAAGCCTTTTGGGTATGATATTATTGTTAGAAGTGAAAGTTCCATCCATACATACACCATTGGTGACCACTAGCCCCAATAGTGGAACATTGCAGTCAAGAACACTTGCTCCTCCAAATAAGTATATTTTCTCTACACTATGGATAAGCCAAGGTTTTTCACAATACTCCCAAACCTTTTCTATGCCTAAGCCTAGCAAAAATATTGTCTCCCAAAACCCTCTTATATGAGTTATGATGTTCTATTTATAACAAAGGGTGTGGTGACCCTTGACATTCCCCCTTTGTGACTCTTTGACTACCCTCATGACTCTTCAACTTATTTACAAATAAATCATTACATAACATGATGACCTTTCGCATTCCACTAATGATACTTGCAATTTCACTTACAACATATTTTCAAATAATATTACATTTTCCACATGTACCCATGTGAGACAAAATAGGCTAGAGACAACCTAACAAGACAAGACAATATGACTCTGAAGTTTGGGGAAACACCAACTCAACGACCTCCACTTGGTTCTTCTGAGTTAAATACTGATGCCAAGCTTGGTACCATGTGATGATGTCCCAAAACTACTTGATGGTGTCTTTTTGATAGCATACTCTTGCCTCCATAACTTCCGGGTATATGGTTCTAAAACCCATATCCAACTCGTCCTGAGGCATGTGCAACATGGTGTTAACCATAATAGGACCACCAATGTACTTCTACATGTTATGTGCACTCAGCTCCAAGTCATCCCTGGTGGCCTCTCACCTTAACTACTGCATGTACCTGTCGATCTCTAGCTGAATTTTTTTCTTGTGTCTAAGTTCGGTGAGGGAGCCGATTGATGGGATCCTGTGCATTCTCACCATGATATTCAAACTCTTGTACAATCGTGCATATTAGCCATGTATGCTAGTGATGAATGGGGTGGGTTGTTCATAGTTCCAGATCAATATTTGGAACTTTTCTTTCTTCATCTCTACCGAGGGCTTCATCATCTTGGGCAAGTGATGCAGAGCCCATTTGTACTACATTGTCCACTCCTAGACATGCGTGATGACAGAGTGTATGTTCATGATATTTTGAACAAACTCTTTTCTTCATTGTTTTAGGCCATGCACATGGAAAAATACTTTATGCACGGTGACAAATTTATTGTAGAGCTTCCGCATGGTAGTCTCAAGTGTTGATACTTCATCAAGTATCACGTTCCTCATCTCTCCCATTACAGAAACTACACTATACTCTATCAATTATTCTACCTCTTGCTTGGTAGCCTA
>APFE030786883.1:169736-184493 GCA_000404065.3 Pinus taeda | reverse complement strand
ACAAGTACTGAGAGAAACACACCATCAACACATAAAGCCACATGGATCCCAAATAGTGCTACAAAACCCTGGTCTTTCCTTTGCCAAAAATGCTGATAAGATATGTACAATATAGTCACAAAGCTATCCCAAGAGTCCAACCTCTCCTACTGAATGAAAATTTACATATATAGACCAAGCTATCCTCATTCCCTAACCTCTAGGGGTTGACCTCCTCCTTCTAGGAGCAGTTTGAACAAATTCTAAACATGGAGCAAGAATCTAGATGACCAAACAACCTGCCTCTAAAAAGAAGGAAATTGATTCATTACATTAGTTTCTTGCTAATTTGTGAATGAATCATCTAGAAGAAGGTAGATAAGTGCCATATTACCTTACATACATCAAATTACATCATGTTGGGTGAAAAATTACATCAAAGAGTGAAACTAGTGAAAACTAGCCGAATTCTTGAGCTGAAGGTGAAAATCTGGGCCAAAACCTGTATGCGTAGCGCCCCTGATCCCTATGCATAGTACACCGTTGCGCCTATTTTTGGGGAAGTTCCCGACATCCAAATTGAGCTCATGATAGCGCGTTGGAAAGCCCTGGATGTTTACTTTCCAACCCAAGTGGAATTTTCCAATTTGGAGCTCATTTGCCCCCTCCAAACTGAATTCTCCCAGAGGTACTTCTTGCAGTTGGAAAAGGTGGCAGCAAGGTGGTTTTCATGATGTTTTTGGACATTTAGACCATCTAGATCTCAATGAAATGCTTCGGAAATGGATTAACATGTCTATTTATTCATGAAAAATCCAAAACTACAAGCCATTTGTCAATTGGACCTCCCAATCTTCAGGGTAGAGCGTTGCGCGCTACACGTAGAACCCAAAAACCTGTTTCTCAAGCCAAAATTTTTGAAATGACAAAATTTTCTCCAAATGTGCCCAAAATTGGAGTGAAGACGCTCCATCATGTATCGTGCTCAACTAGTGAAGCCTCGGCCAAAACTTGAAGCGGATCAGGCCTTCTGCGTTTTTTTTGTGCTTTGCTCAAACGCCTTTTGAGGACCTTCATTCTCGCTTTGCAAACATGCATGCGAGCCCAATAGTGAGTCTTCATGTGGCGAAGCATGTCCTTGTCCCTATTTGCCTTCGCCAACAACTTCTCCAAATGAGTGTTGACCCGAATGAGCATTGGTTCCCTATCAATAGGTGTCAAATCACCGGGTCTTCTTCTAGCCAATTCCCGGTCTTCGCAAATCTTCCGCAGCTCATAAAGTTCATGCTCATCTTCCAACTGCTTGTTGCGCTGATCTAAGTAGTCGATCACCCATTTAGCCATCTGCAATTTCTTTTGCAGCGAATCATTCTCGGCCCTTTGCTCTCTGATGATCTCTTTGAGCTCTGAATTGGGCGAACTAGCATCAACATCAATGATACCAGTGTCCTGAACTCCTAAAGGACCCTCATCAACCATGGTTCTATTGCCCCTGTCCTGACTCTGTACCTATGTTGTAGATGGAAGCGAGACCCCTTCCACATGATGTGGAGATAATACTCGCTCTGCTAATGGTGTCAACGAGACCCCTTCCACCCCGAGTGGAGATAGTACTCGTCGTGCGGCTGCAAATAAGGCCCTGTGGCCTTTCTGATATGTCACATATATTGGAGCATCAACATGCTCGGTCTCAGGAATGTCAAACTATTGTGAAGGCCCTCCCTCATCATGAACTATCTCTGGTGGTGGCTGAGGCGCTGTGAAAAGGTCACAAGCAATAAAATCCTCCCATGTAATGCCCTGTTGTGCCAGCTGATGAATCACCACGATCTTGATCAATGCATAATGGTATATGCTCCTGTGCTGATGTGCTGGGCTCTTCTTTTGCACTAAAGGCACCATCCTCTCTATGTTGCGAAACATAAAATATGGGATGTTCATCAGAAGCACCCTTGTAAAATGCATCAACAAACAGACATGGTATGCATAAAGACGCGAGAATCTGCCCTCACAACTGAAATACCAGATGATGAGTTTCATCAAAGGTGCAAACCGATCATTCAGATAGTGGAAAGGAAAAACTCTACTCAAGTGCCTCATATACCCTGGTTTAATATATGGCTCATAATATGATTTCTCTAGCTGTTGACGCTTATTCCATTGCTCCCCGATATTTGGAATTCCTGTGGCCTCTGCAATGGTTTCTAGTGACAAAATGGAATTAACTCCAGCAAGGTTTACATGGCCATCATGTAAATGGAGAACAAACAAGCGAGCTAATTCACGATGATGCTGAAACTGTGAAATTAGCTCACAAAAATGATAGCATGACTGATGGCGAAAGCAATCCATGGCAAGTGGGCAAGCCTGCAATTGTACCATAGAAGTGGGCTCTTCTCTAAGATGTTTACCACCTTTGCCACCTTTGCGAGGTCTTTGTGGCACATTTTCCTCTGTGGTGGAATCACTTTCATTTTCTTGCTCATAAGATGACTCTGCATCTGACATGGTTTTGTGAACAAAATAGGTGCAATAGGAGGACTGCAATGTGTATGTTGTAGGTGTAATGAAATCCCAATTTCTATGTATCCTTAAAAAACCAGCTAAAGCATCATAAAAATTCTGCCATAATGGATATTTTGTTTGGTATATTTGGGCATAAAAACAATCACAAAGATGTTGTGGTATGAAGTGTTGTTGTCTCCAATGTCTTTTAATACCCTATACAAAGTTTCAATAAGGGCCTAGGGTTTGATTTATTTTCTTACACCCAACACCACTTCCACTTCTTCAAACACACATTAGGCAATATTCAACTGATGTTTGAGTCAAAGAAACACCTACTTGTATTTGCAAAGGCGATTTGATACATTTTAGGCACAAAAACATAACGCTGGAATGGATGCGTAGCACGCCAATTCTATGCGTAGCGCACCTCCCTGTGCGTAGCGCCTATGTAAATTAACACAGGATGTGTGCGCCCAATGCATAGCGCACCACCCAATGCGTAGCACGCAAGTCCTATGCGTAGCGCGCACCTTCACTCTGCCTCGAGGGTTTGAAACTCGGTTTTTCGCCCTCCAATCTTGGAAATGCTCTTGCTCTGATATGTGGTGAACCAAAAAGACTTGTTTCACCTTATATACACCCAAAATATCTAATTTGAATAAATTAACTTCAAAAACCCACTTTGTAAAGTTTGGGCACTTTCACTTTTGGCCTATTAATACAATGATGCTTTTTTATTTTCTTTTGCTTTTCTGAGGTTTGGACTGAAGCTCTTTGTTGATTTTGTTTGTAGGGATAGCTATAACATGCTCTGGCAAAGGAAACCAAGGCTGCACTTGAACATTTGAAGAATTGAAAATTTTGACAATTTCTTACAAAAATGAGAAGGCGACTTATCTTCAAAACGGAGTTTTGAAGAGAAGTCCTAATTTAACTGTACGATGATGAAAATTATTGAAATGATGATCTATCAAAGACATCCCTCTGGCCTACTGGTCTTATAAAACTTTTCAAGACAAAAATGACTCAACCCTAGACCTAAAACCTCAAAATTTAAAACATGATTGTGAATGACCTTTGAAAACTTATTTTAATGAATAGACCTGAACCAGCAGTGCCAAGCACGAGGGGAATGAGTGACACAAACCGCTCCATCAGATTTATGGCATGCCTAACGAAATGCAACTGATCAAAACGGATGGGACACCTAAAACATGAAATGCAAAAAAGATCTTTTGATCTCTGATGGAGGGATAACTAGACCGACTCTAACACTCCCTTTATCCCTGAATAACTTTCCATTTCATGTAGCTCCAAACATCAAGGTAATGGCATAACCATCTTTTCACACAAGAGAATCTTAATCCAAGTAATCAAACAACTTAAATACTTACCTTGCAGTCCCTTGAAGAAGTGTCACTATGTTTCATTGTAGTTGATTGAGGTATCGACCGTGAATTCTTTCACAAAGCCTCCTATAATGCAATCAAGCCAGTGATCAAGAGTTTGCCTGATCTTATCTTCAAAGGCTTCCAATCTCTACACTAGCTCTGGGGTCCACACTATTGGACCGTCAAGCCTCCACCTTCCTTGGTCATATGCCAATTTAGAAATCTACTTGTATAGTTCGATCGAGAAGGAATATAAGAAAAAAAATTGTATCTCCATGTACAGATATTTGTCCATCCACTGTTCTTTCATCAGGCACAGATTTATGTTTTCTTGCATTGTGAATTCGTGGATCTTTCTATCCAACCACTCCTCAATTTCCTTAGTTGGATTCTAGTGATGCAACATCACACATGGCTTTATGAAGATCCTGGTCCCAGCAATAGAACCATTTGTTGGCTTAGTGGGTCCTGACCCAGGTTCAGAGTTAGTTTTCCAAACAAATCCCTACACTAATGTCCCTTTCAGTGCCAATTAGCGAAAGAGCAGACTGAAGTCTCACTCGAAGTAGTATGGCGGGATTCTGGAACCAAGTTTCCGCACCCAGAGATTAGTGTAATGTTGTGTTATGCCCTAAACCTGCCTTTGCACAGATCGATAAGCCTTTAAGGCTTATCGATATAACTCTGTTTAATCAGCCTCTAGACCTTCATGAAGGTCTAAGACTTTCTTTCGCGGACCCTAAATAGATGAATCAACTACTTGCGTGCCTTAAAGACTCCTCTTCACCCCACAATTGCTTAGGTCATGTTAAGTGTTTGATAACTTTAACATGCAACAATATATGCTTCGCGTAAACAGTTAATATTCAATGTGTTCATAAGACAATATCAATTACGTAAAGTCGTACATCAATACAGTATTATTTCATAAACCCCTCATTCATCATAGCATAAAAGTGCATTCATTCATAATAGAAGTAAATAGATAAACACAAGTGTTTCTAGAATAATCTCTTTATTGATACTTCCATTTTGATTACAGACTCAAGAATTCCCAACACACTCAGTTGCAGGGGTCCACACACTCAGGTGCAGATTCTACTCTAGGCCTCTATGCACAGAGTTGTAGAGCCTCTCTTCTACTCTAAGACTTCTTCGCTCTTCCTTCTATTGACCCATTACATTCATCTTCATCATTGTACCATGCCTTAAACTCTCTAAGACTCTCCTATTTATATGGTCCCATGGTTCATGGAACATGGGTAGATCTAAAAAAGATGACTCAACATACATAAAATAAGGGTAAAACCCTTTATGAAACTTTAACTATCTATGCACTCTGCAACCACAACTTGCTGAGACTTTACATTTTATACAATAACACTTGGGATTTTTGCACCAAAACCTAGGCTTTTTCCCCAAAATTGACCCTAAGGGACCTTGTCCCAACATCTCCCAAGGAATCATGCAAAGGAATCCCTTTATTCAAGGATCTACATTTAGCAGCTGGAGGTTGCATGAAAGGATCATTTCAGAAACCTCCTACCAATTTTCGCTCAGACTAGATTCGTGGCATACATTTCACATCTTCGATTTTATCAAAACTCATGAACTAGATGTTGTAGAGCTTTTTCTCCATATCGACCTTGCAGCTCTGCAATCCCACATTTCACCTAGGAGTCATCGTCACATACTCAATTGTTTCGAGGTAAGACCACTTTTCAAGTCTTGCACTGTGTTTCTATCGCTTTTTGTGTTTCACTTTGTGTGAGTGTTGTTTGCTTGATTTCAGTGAGTGTTTGTTGTCGTTTTGATATATGTTAGCTTGTAGAAGCAATGTTTCAGTTTTCATTCACATCTCAATGTTTTTGCATGCATGACACTATTTTTATATGGATAGTAATTGCTGCAGCAACTTGCTTCACACACATGCATGCTTTCCCATTTTCTAAATCCTATACTTGTTGTTTACATGTATGATCATTCACTCTTGTTTGCACTCGTCTCATCATGCATTCAGACTTCTCATGTTTTCAGTCACCCATCTGTTGGTCTGAGTAACCTTGGCCTGGGCCATGTCTTTTCACGGCTCGTACTACGCATTTTCGAAAGAAAAGGCTCTGCCTTCCCTCCAAAAATTGTGCAAGTCTAGCTCAGCACTGACCTCTAGGCTTGCATTTCACAATCCTTGGAGGTAGTGTCCTACTGGACCCAGAAACTACGCAATGCAGTTTGTTGGTTGCATGTTACTGCTCATTGACATTGTGTATTACACAATTTCAGTCCTCAGAAGGCTAGGATGGACTGTGCATTATGCAGTTTCAATAGTCAGTCAACCTCTACACAACCCGAACTATGCCTTGTGTAATTTTGGCAGTCAGTCTCCCGACCTTCCAGTGGAAATTGCACAACCTTCACGATCGATCACACAGGTATGTTACAAGTCAGTCGTCAACACTATTTTCATTTTCAACTGACAAATTTCTTGTCATGAGTGTTGCTAGGTCTCCAGGCATTACAGGTGTTTTTCTGTCTCTCAGCAGCACAAGTACAATGACCTTCAGGAGAACAGAGTCAAAGGACACCGTTGAAAGCGCAATGGGGATTACAGCCACGTAAGTGTTTATGAGCTTACCTACCTATGAAGACATCAAGTTGTTCGTAGACAAGGACATCAAGATAAGATGGCCGCAACATCACAATGAGTAGCACCATTAGTAGCAGTAGAAGGTAGCACACCTAGATGCCGCGAGTGTAAGAGGAAGGTTGTTGATAGCATAGAGGCAGAGCAAAGATGTAAGTTCAAAGCAGATCCACTCATGATGAAAGCAAATTTGGAGATTGAGGCTATGAGGTGACGGCGTGAGATGAAGATCGCACGAAGGCAGAGAACAGAACAGAGAAGGAGTTGCATGTGTTGAAGTAGCAACTCAAGGCAGAACAAGAGTTGCATAGATGAGAGAATGAGTTGTAGCAGGAACAAGTACAACAGGGGCCAAAACATGCACTGATGGATGAAATTGTGTTCATACAAGTTATGGATCCATTCCAGCAGCTGGCATGGAGCAGACAAGGTGAGAAGTGTTGTTGATTGCATGTAAGGGAATTCAGTAGCATGCATGTCATTATGTGCATGCATACGATCCCACCCATTTGGCACACTCATTGAGGCAAAGACAAGAAGCAAGTTTGACTAGAGCTGAACATGTATTTCGACAAGTTGATGTGCATGACCACCAGACCATTTTTGGAGATCAGCACATACACTATGCATGAACATGTTGTTGGTCCGTTCGCACCCAAGATGACCATGTGCATGCTATCAGATGAGTTGGGCGGAGGAGCCATATCAGTGCACCCAGATGCAACGAAGGAAAGAGTTCGCTTCAGCAAAATGTCACCATTGACCACACAGACACCATTACAGACGACTAATCTTGGCATTAGTTTGCCACCATCGACCCTCAAAAGGATTTCAAAGAGCTGGTCTCACCACAATGGTCTGAGTGTCATTGATGTCTGGCATGGCTTGCTCAAGCCATTTTGTCTCACATGGGTACATGTGCATTATAATGTAACATCTTTTCAAGTGGAATTTCTAGTGTTGATAGTTGGATTTAATAGTCATAGAGTAGATGAAGAGTCATGAGGGTAGATGAACTATCACAAAGGGGAATGTCAAGGGTGACCCCACCCTTTTCTATAAATAGTCCCTCATAACTCATTGTAGAGGCTTTTGGTTAGCCAAGCTTTAATAGGAGTATCTTAGAGAAATCTTGGATAGTGTTGTAACATGCCTTGGCTTCCCCACTACGCAGAGCTAGTATTACTCTTTAGAGGAGCATGCAGTTGTGGCTATAACATTCCGCTGTCGGAACTAGTGGTTGGACATGGATACATTGTATGACTGGAACTTACACTTCTTAATATAACAGAGCCAACACATTTCATGCATATGTCATATTGTATTCCATCTATCTTGTTTACTCTAAATGGTATATGTATATGTTTGCTTACACACGCATGTATGGACTATTATTTATAAGTATGTATGAATCTTATGGAAATGTGTTGATTGGTTTAACCATCACTTTGGATTGTTAGCTAACTTTATTTCTAGTTTGTGATGCATCTTTTCTCATGTGTTCCATTTAAAGCCATGTGATATCACAGGTTTCCAAGGAGCGCACTCACCCCACTCTCTATGTGTTAAAACAGTTCATGCATCTTCCTTGTCTTGCCGCAACTGTAACACCCTTGCTACCAACATGGACAACGTATTTGCCTCTATGCAAAATCACGTTCAAGGCATTATCATACAACCCACTTTTGGGACTCCTACACCAAAAGGTCTGATGTCTGATTGGGACTTCTTACAGGACAAATCCCCTGACATGTTGGCAATCTAGCACTGTCAACATTTCTGGCGCTAGAAGGAGGGTTAGATGGCAAGTTGTGCCCTCTCATTCTATTTTGAACCTTTGCATATCTATCATGGATTCTTTCACTCTCCTCCTTCCACGATGTTTTTTTCATGTCGAATTTGTTAACATCACAAGGGAGGTTTTGGATCTCTTGTCCACATACATGTATGATGGTGAAGATGAAGTGGCTTGGCATGGATTTTTGGAAGCGCTTCCATGATTTGCAATTTCAAGCTTCGAAAAGCCAGATGAAATTTCCTTTTCTTTGAGATAGATTCAAGTACTGTCTTAACAAATCAGCTCATCCCAAGAAAAAGTTCAAGCTCAAGCCCCGCTCAGCATACTTCGGTGATGGAGCTACACAATCACAGATGAACATGGTCAATGTCACAAGTGATTGTCTGGCATCCTCTCATAAAACAACTCTACCATCGTAAAATGATGTGGGAGATCATGAACACACATTTGTTGAATCATCACGTCCTACCAACATCACTCCTTCTGATTTTTGTGCAGACTTGGTTGTGAGTCCTACACCTCGTCACATGTATTTTGTACCTCAACCTCCATATTCATACTCTGATCATCCTTCGGATGACACTGTCTTGTGCTCTTCCATTCCATACTCTACACTTGATTTGAAAGAGGATCGATCTATCGACGGGGTTGGTGTTGCACAACCAACATGCACTGGAATTCATGAGGAGTATGACAACGAGCTTGAACATCCACCGATAACAAAGGACCATCCCTATCTGTTCGTACCTCCTCTATTCTTTCCTGACATCCTTGATGATCCTTCCATCCCTAATTTTTCATGTGTATCTCTGTCCACGAATGCAACTATTGTTAATAATTCATAGGACACATTGTATGTCAGCCCATCATCCAACAATGGAGAGGGCCAATCATTTATTGAGAATCCACTTGATCTTTCATTTGCTTTTTCTGGAAATGAAGAGGGTGAGCATCCTTTCTTATCATCCACCCCTCTGTGTGATTCATCAAATCATGAGGATGCTGACCAACATCTTGAATTTTCCGACCTTGGTTATCATGATCTCTTTAGCTCATCATCCGATCAAGGCACTTCATCATGATCTTATGGTTATGTGAGGCCCTCGCTCTCTTGAGGTTGGTTTCACTTCTGATCTTGAAATTTTTCAAACACTCAAGTCTCCTCATCACTCTTTTCTATGCACTTAAGATCAATCTAACACTCATATTTTACTTTCTCCACTCAAACTACATGATCCCATTGCTTATGCATTGGAGGAATATTACACAGCAAGCACACTTGTGCAACATAAGTGGTCTAGCTTTCTCACATTTGCTTTCATATCACAATCATGGGAATGCATACTCTCAACATCTACACATAGTATAGAACAACACCATGGCAAGTCCACAGAGTGCATGTCATGAGCTTTCACTCATTTTTATTTTGTGGACACTTGTAATCTCAAAGTGTGTCTGTTGTATCTTTCACATCTATTGGTTTGCACTATTGTGTTGTTCATGAACCATGCCTTCACCCACATGGTTTAGCCAATAAGCTGGTGGTTGCATTGGAAGTATCACTTCATGTGAGACGACCCATGCATTGTTAGCTTAGGAGTAGGAGTAGTGTTTTCTTTTGAGTTATTTGCTTGCATGCATGTTTGCTTCTTTCTTTGTAAGTTTGTTTGCTTGCTTGTGTATTTTCTTACTCGCTTTGCTTTCACATTTTCCTCTTCTTCTTGCTTTTCTTTTGGTTTGTCCTCTTGTTTTTGTTTGTAGGTTAGTTTTGCATGGAACGTGTGCGACTCTTGAAACAAGCTGGGGAAAGTACAAGAGGACTTGTACAACTATCAACATTCAATTATCTATTGTTTTCTCTCTTATTTAATAACTTGTTGTCTTCAATCCACGATACATCAATGGAAAATACATATTGTTCGAAGTTAACCTTGGTGAAAACACAACGCTTGCATGCTAACTAGTATCACCTAATCTAGTAAGTTATTTTTGGGTTAACCCTTGACAGCTTAGTCAAGTAGAGTAAGGTGACAAGGAAAAACTTAACAAACACATCATAGGTATATAATAAACTACTTCTATGAAGGAACAACCTCTTTGCTATCAATAAGTTGGGATCCCTCTTCCACCCCTGAAATGAATAAGTGTTATACACATTTATGAAAATCAAAAATGAAAAAATGAAAAGTGAAAAAATTTCGAAAAAAATGAAAAATGATTAAGGTGAAAGAAGAGAAAGGCTTCCTCTGTAGGGAGGTGATGCAAGTAACTCCATTAATGTACTGACTAGGCTCATTGGCAACGGAGCAATGCTTGTGTTCCTATGTGACTCTGTCGGGGTGTTGTCCAAGCTTGTTGGCAGCAGAGCAAAACCAAAGATGAAACTAAGACTCTGACGACTATACTGCTTATGCACCAATATAGCCCTCAACCCCAATTGAAACAACTATATTGACATGGCTTGGAATGTGTGTTGACCGACCAAGAGCTTATAAAATGCTACATCTTACAATCAAGCAAGTTTGGAAACCAAGATGAAATGAGAACTGAACAATACTTATGAAGGTGTTAGACTTGATTTTCATAAATAAGGTCCATTCAAAGAGTTGGTGTTCTACCAATGTGTTTCCAAGTGTTGTAGCACCTACAACCACCCTCCAAAATATTTCCTTAGCTTCATTTTGGAGCCTCCCTACCAACCTTCCTCAGCAACAGGTCTTGCCTTGTCAAGCAACAAGCTTCAGTGTTTTTCTAGCAGACTGCTAACCTGTGCATGATAGCTTGATTGCATTCCCCTCATAGGCTCTTCCTTCAAACTTGCTCTAGCTATAGGATATGAAGCTCCCTCAAGAAATTGTGCAATTCTAGAGGGGAGCTAGCCTTCCCTCCAGAAATTGCACAATCCTATTTGGCAACCTGTTGGGCTCAAAAATTGCACAAATATGCCTATCACTCTTTACTAGAAAGGTTATACAATCCCTCCTGGGAAGACTTCTTAGCCCATAAATTTTACAATTATGGGCAGCATTCATCTACTTAACCCAGAAATTGCAGAATCCTTTTGGGAAGCCAGCCCAAATCCCTCCCAAAAATGGGCAGCTTTTCCCCTCAGTTGAGCAGACTCTTGCATGTGAAGTTAGGTTGACTGGTTCCCTACAAACTAAGAAAAATTGATTTGCATGCATGGATTGCTTCTCCCAAGGCAGCATGCAAAGGAATCCCTTGATTCAAGGATCTAATTTTAGTAGTTGGAGGTTGCATGCAAGGATCATTTCAGAAACCTCCCACCAAGTATTGTTCTTCTTAGCATTGTGGAATGCGTATCACATCCTTGATTTTATCAAAATTCATGAACTCGATGGTGGATATCTCTTTCCCCACATCGACCTTGCATCTCTAACATCCCACATTGCATCTAGGAGTCGTCATCTCATTTAGCACAGTTGTTTCTAGATAAGCCCTCTTTTCATGTCTCGCACTGTGTTTTTGTTGATTTTTGTGTTTGTCTTTGTGTGAGTGTTGTCTGCTTGATTTCAGTGAGCGCTTATTGTCATTTTGATGTATGTTAGTTTGTAGAAGCATTGTTTTATTTTTCGTTTGCATCTCACTGTTGTCGCAAGCATGACATTATTTTTGTACGGACAATCATCATTGCAGCAACTCACCTCACACACATGCATGCTTTCCCGTTTCTGAATCATGCACTTGTTGTTTGTGTGTATGATCATTCACTCTTGTTTTCACTCGTCTCATCATGCATTCAAACTTCTAATGTTTTCAGTCACCCATCGGTTGGTCTGAGCTTCCTTTTCCCGGACTATGGCTTGCCCGGCTAGCATTGTGCATTTCTGAAAGTGAAGGCTCTGCCTTCCCTCCAGAAATTACACAAGTCTGGCCTAGCACTGGCCTCCAGGCTTGCATTCCACAATTCTTTGAGGCAGTGTCCTGCTGGCCCCAGAAACTGTGCAATGTAGTTTGTTGGTTGAATGCCACAGTTTCAGTCCTCAGCAAGCTAAGCTAGACTATGCATTGCACAGTTCCAACAGTCAGTCAGCCTCCTAACAACCCAAACTCTGTCTTGTTCAGTTTTGGCAGTCAATCTCCCGACCTCCTAGCGGAAATTGTGCAACCTTCACGATCGATCACATAAATATGTTGCAAGTTAGTCCTCAAGTTTATTTTTGTTTTTGACTAACAAATTTATTTCCATGAGTGTTGCTACGTCTCCAGGAACCACAAGTGTTCATATATCTCTCAGTAGCACAAGTATAATGGCCTTCAGGAGAACAGATTCAAAGGACACCATTGAGAGCACAATGGGGGCTACAACGAAGCAAGTGTCTATGAGCTTTCCTACCTATAAAGACATCAAGTTATTCATATACAAGGACATCAAGATAAGATGGCCACAACATCACAGTGAGTAGTACAATCAGCAGCAATAGAAGGTAGCACACCCGAATGCTGTGAGTGCAAGAGGAAGTTTTTTTATAGTATAGAGGCAGAGGAAAGCTGCAAGTTCAAAGCAGATCCACTCATGATGAAAGTGGCTTTGGAGATTGAGGCTATGAGGTAACAGCATGACATGAAGATCACATGAAGGTGGAGAATGGAACAGAGAAGGAGTTGCATGTGCTGAAGCAAAAAATCAAGGAAGAACAGGAGTTGCATAGATGAGAGAATGAGTTGCAACAGGAACAGGTACAACAAGGGTCACAACATGCACAGACGAATGAAATTGCGCCCATACAAGTTATGGTTCCATCCTAGCATCTTTCACGGAGCAGACAATGTGAGCAATGTTGTTTATCGCATGCAAGGAAATTAAGTAGCATGCATGTCATTGTGCACATGCATGCAATCCCACCCATTTGGCACACTCACGAGGGTGAAGACAAGAAGAAAGTCTAACTAGAGCTAAACATGTATTTTGACAAGTTGATGTGAATGACCACCAGCACATGTTCGAAGATCAGCACGTACACTATGCATGAACATGTTGTCTGTTCAATTGTCCCCAGGATGACCATGTGCATGCTATTAGACGAGTTGGATGGAGGAGCCATATCAGTGTACCCCAAATGCAACGAAAGCAAGAGTTCTCTTCAGTAAAATGTCACCATTGACCATACAAACACCATCACAGACAACCAATCTTAGCATCTATTTGCCACCATCAACCATCACAAGGATGTCAAAGAGTTGGTCTCATCAGAATGGTCTAAGTGTTAGTGATGTCTTGCATGGCTTGCTCAAGCCATTTTGTCTCACATGGGTACATCTGCATTCTAATGTAACCTTATCAAGTGGAAGTTCAAGTGTGGATAGTTGGATGTAACAGTCATAAAGTAGATGAAGAGTCATGAGGGTAGATGAATTGTCACAAAGGGGAATGTCAATGGCCACCCCACTCTTTGCTATAAATAGTCCCTCATAACTCATTGTAGAGGCTTTTGATCAGCTAAGCTTCGATATGAGTATCTTAGAGAAATCTTGGACAATATTGTAACGTGCCTTGGCTTCTCCACTGTGTAGAGCTAGTATATCTCTTTAGAGGTCCAGGTGGTTGTGGCTGTAATGTTCTGCTATCAAAACTAGTGGTTGGACATGGATGTATTGTATGACTGGAAGTTACACTTCTTAATATAATAGAGCCATCAGGTTTCATGCATATGTCATATTGTATTCCAGCTATCTTGTTTACTCTAAATGGTATATGTATATGTTTTCTTATGCATGCATGTATGGACTATTTTGTATAAGTATGTATGAATCTTATGGAAATGTGTTCATTGGTTTTGTTAGATAACCTTCTTTCCAGTTTTGTGATGCATCTTCGCTCGTGTGTTTCCTTCCAAGCCACACGGTATCACAAGTTTCCAAGGGGCGCACTCACCCCACTCTCCTTGTGTTAGAACCATTCATGCATCTTCCTTGTCTCGTTGTAGTTGTCACACCCTTGTTACAAACTATAGGTTTTAACCCCATACATAAATTACCTGTATACGAATTCTAAAACACAGAAAATAAACAATGTGAGAGCATAACAAATAAAACACATATACACAAAGATTTCCCCCTAGATCCAAAAATGGGACAACCAGCTTGATTTTTCATTATCTTCCTTTCAATGTTACAATACATATTTATACAGCCCCAAGAGTTAGCTCAATCGGTCAAATCAAGTACCTCGCCAATGGGAGGTCATAGGGTCAAATCCCGAAAGCTCTTGGGGTTAGGTCAGTAAATAGGCCGAGGGGTGTTGATGCCCTTCGGGTGGCGTCCACTCAGAGATTTAAACCCCTGGACGTAGCGGCTACCCACTGACCAGGGTATCCATGAACCAGCAAGTGAAAAAAAAATACATATTTATACATGCTGAAGCATCCAATACCATGGACTGAAAACCATCATGTCCAAAACCATGGACCAAAAAC